>DF360262.1:4966-21985 GCA_000787875.1 Solanum virginianum | reverse complement strand
GGCACCATGGGTGGAAGGACTCAATGGTTCAACACCACATACCTTAGCTTTAGAGAATTTCTTGGTGAAGATGGAGGTTAGAACTTGAAACTTGATAAAATTCCTTAAGATCCAGAAGAGATTTGGTCACTTTACTTTGGAGTGAAATATTAGTATGAGGGTTTAAGAGAGTATTTTATCAGTAAAATGAAGAACTTAAGGGTTTTGGGACCTTGAATAAGCATAAAAACGTCAATTTGGAGCTTAGAGAGGGTGAGAAAGGATCAAAATAACCCTTCCTAAAAAGCTATCGAAAGGCTATTAAGAGCTCCATTATGACCCGTAGGTAGCACTATGACCCGTACATAGCACTACGACTCGTAGGACCCTTCATATGACCCTTAGGCTGAATTGTGAACTCTCTAGAAGTTGCTACAATCCTGGCCTATGAGTCGTACCCCATCTTACGACTCATAACTATGGGCTCGTAGTGCAACTCTACACTGGTCGTCTTCAGTAAAATGGCCATAACTTTTGACTCTGAATTCTAATTGAGGTAAAACAAAGTGCGTTGGAAAGCTAACTCAAAGGAATTGTATTTTACAGGTTGTTGGTTACCCAGTTCGAAGTGTGCTAAAAGTTATGCTTGTTTAAAGTTGATCCTTGCATGAATTATCATCCAAAACTCAACTCTTAGGGAAGTCTTGAACTCGTTTAGGTACTAGGAGTATGCTATGAACCCAATATAACCCCAACCTAACCAAAAGAGGATTGAAACATGGATACAAGAGTATGGAGTTGCGGGGTGTCACAACTATGGCCAATAATCACCTAAGAGGCCAAGATAGAGGAAATTTTACTAAAGTTGCAAGAAAAAAAACCATAAAAGTCATTGATGGTAACTTTAGTTCATCTAGAATTGGAAGTGTTGCTTATTTAAGGGACATAGAGTGTGGAGATCAATTTGAAATAAGCCTCTTGACACTCTCATGTCTGGCCAAAGAGCCTAAAAGGAAAATTAATGACAAGTTGGGTTGTCAATTCAAATCCTCAAAATGGAGAGACCTGTGGAGAATGTCGATGTTCTCTCATCATCCCCATGGGCTCATTTTGAAGATCATCAAAAAATTGGGGAGATGATTCATCACCTCAAAATGAAAATACAAAATGGTGGTGAATCAAATGTTGTTCAAATTTTAATTTCTTAGATTAGTCTTTGAATTATATATTTTTAGGTTAGCTTCTTAATTTTAATTTCTATTTTTGGCTAACCCTCACAATTTACAAGTCTTTGGTAGTGGTTTGTACAGGTAGAAAGTGTCAAATTGAGTGGAGTTGAAGAATTGGGTGTAAAAATTGCAAAGGGATGAATTGGAACCATTTTGACTGCACATTGGGGCCCAGGCATCGCCCATTACTCATGGGTGGATCACCAAAATGGGCATGGGACCACTCATTACTCGTGGGTGGATCATCAAAATAGGTATGGGACCACCCAAAATTGCAAAAACTTTGACCAGATCTAGCACCAATCTGACCTCTACGAGCACAGTCTTATATCCACAAACATGGAATGTAAGCAAAAGGCAATGAGGCACGAAGGTGCCCAATTTTCTGCAAAGGCAGAGTATTGACGGGTACACTAAAATGAAAAGACAAGTCACTGGTGGCTTTGCCTTACACATTCTGAAAAAGAAAACATAGGTTAAGGTAAATAATTGCTCAATAATTTCTTTCAACTCGGAATCCTAAGGAAAAATTCTTAAGCTTTCTTCTTTATCCTATTTGGTTCTTCATTCAAAGGTATGTTCACCTTACTCTATTTTCATTCTTTTTCATTATTGGAAACCTGTGAAACCATGAAAATAGCTTGATAATGGTGAATTTTAAAGAGCTTAATTCTTCCCACCAAGTTGCTACAATGTATAGTCTTGCCTTCTTTAGCCATTTTTGTGTTCTTGGCATAAAGTTTTGTCATTGGGGTGTCCTACCTCTAGGTTGTTTTAGGAGATGATTTTTTGGATTAAATATTAAAAATGGAGTTAATTTTGATGTTAAACTATTTATTGTTATTGGGGTAGTGGTTGTGTGCTATTGGGGATAAATTTAGGGGTATTATTTTGTCAAATTGATATTGTAACTGTATGCCTATCATGTGTTTAATGAAATGCCTCTATGAAATCTAGAATGTGATGCTGTTGATTGTTGCTCTTTGCTAATGTGGACACTAAGTCGTGATCACGATGTTTTGGAAATTCATAGCTCTTTGTGAATGGGGATAACATCCTACGAACACGCAAGCCTAGAATGCCTCAAACTCTGCAAATGCACCTGTGTGGCCATGAACACAAAGTATAATGTGTCACTATTCGAAAATAGCAACATCTCACTTCTTAATCTGAACTTTTTTCAATCGACTTTCTTGGTTTAAATGTTTCCTAATGCATTATTTAAAATATCTCTAAGATGTTTTTATTGTGTTGGCTCTGATTGTAGGTGTATTCGGTAGAAAATGGATCCCAACAACATACTTCATTAAAATGAAATCCTTCTAGAGGTGGATGAAAACTTTGATCAAAGAAAATTCCTCTCAGCCTAATATGCCAGAAAGTATGATGAATACTTGGGTTGGACTATGATTAGAGAGAGAGAGAGGTTTGCTAGGACAAAGTTGAGGAGAAGATTTTAGATTTCTTTGGCCATCTTCAGACTTCAGGTTGACTATGTTTTGCTAATGAGCCAATTAGAGCCAACCACACCATAGTAGTTGAGTTCTATGCCAATGCCTCAGTGACAAACTTTGGAGAGGAAGTGGCTACAATGATCCAAGGAGTGAGAGTTGATTTCAGCCCCGGCTAGTATCAATTCTATCTATGGGTTGCCAAATGCTGATAACAGAGTGTACAAAGAGAGATTTCAAGAGTTGGGAACTCAATGGTTGGAAGATAAGTTGCATGTCAGAGTTCCTCCAGAATGGTTCACTTTGCATAGAGGAATTGATTCACATGAGTTTATGATGGAAGCAAGATGTTGGCTTTCCAGCATTTGTGCTTGACTTATTCCCTATACACATGACATAAAGGTGACTTTGGATCATGCACTTGTTATTGCTGCCATTTTGGATGGTCTTCTGGTCAGTGTGGGAAAGATTATAGTTGATCAAATTGTAGAAGTTGCCCAAGAGAGGGCAAAGAGCTTAGTATACCCCTCATTGATTTCCAGACTATGTTATGAGGCAGAGGTTTCTTTCCTACCAATTGATGAGGAGAATAACCTAGCCAAAGATATACTCCTATTGAAGAAGAGAGGAGGCCGGGGGGATAAAAAAGACAAGGATTGATGTCCTAGATCCCTCTTTTGGGTAGTTCATAGAGCCAGAATTATAGGATGGTGTATCTTCTATAGGAGCTGCAGGATCTTCACAGTTTACAGGACCACTTTAGTTTGGTCCTCCTACCATAAGGTACTTGTCCTCCCAAATTCATTAGATGGATAAGTAGATCAGGTAGCTTGTTACAGGCCTTCCTTCAGGACCACCTGGAGTTACAATAGAAGATCATGCTACACTTACATCTGTTGTAGCCACTCAAAAAGCCACAAATGACTGGTTTGACCATATGATTTAGAGACAAGGGCATATTGAGCGGTAGAATAGGAAGTTCAGGGTACATGAGAAGAAGAAGAGTAGATACCTGAACAAGATGATGGGAAAGTTGAGGCAGCTGTATGGGTCTAGTTCTTCAGATCTTGATGATATGTTGACCATCTCTTCTAGTTCGAGTGCTGAGTAATCATTTTAAGGAGTCCCTCGTATTATTTTTTACTTTATAGTTGTATTGCGAGGACACAGTACCATTTTAGTTGGGGTGCTCCTATGATTTGATTTGATTTGATTGTATATCTGTGGCTCTAAAATATTTTCCTTGTATGCTCAAATTGATTCACACTCTCACATATTGGTATATATATGCCCTTATCGGGCGTGTATATGCTATGTTTGGGAGTAACTACTTCAGTGGATTTGGTAGCTTCTTATTTTTATTTTCTATGGTGTGCATAATCAATGGCTCTCAATGATGGACTGAGTGACAACATTCTTAAGGGCAAACCGTTGATTACGTATGTGAATGTGTAAGTAGAATATGGTCTTTGGTGTAGTCTGAGTAGCTATTGACTTTTGTTGGAGCTATACTTTGGGATTGTGACTTCATTGGTGTTAATATATTTAGTCAAGTGTTGTGAATGGTGAAAAATGCATACCCCTTCTATTTCAAAAAGTTATGTTGTTTTTGGATGATTGTGAGACAACATTTTGACTCTTTTTATGACTCTTACTTGCTAGATGGGTATATTTTAAAAACTGAATCGTGTGTCCTTGACTTAAGAGTGATATTGACTCTTTCTGGCTTAATTTGCATGTCATATGTGTGGTGAGTCTTTGTTGTGTTCTCTCTGTTAACTTATGTCACCTTGTACTTGCCTAGTTGGTCTTGAAATGTTGGCCTTGATAGACTTTAGTTGAAAAAACTATCTTAGGCATTGGTTGGTTTAAATTGAGTCCACTTAACCTAAATAGCCACCATTTGCATTGATTTTATCCCTAGTGTACCTTTTAAGCTTAATCCTGTTCATTAGCAACCTAAATTACAAGCCTCAGACCTTTTTGAAAAGATGACCTTTTCTTGAACTCTTATCCCTCATTAAGTTTGATGTGTTTGTGACAATTAAGGCTTAAGTCTAAGTTGAGGATGATGTAGGAAGAAAATCAAGGGTGTCTACTACTTGGCTTGTCAAAAGAAAGAAAAGAAAAAGAATGATGAATGAAGGAAAGAAAGGAAAAGAAAAGAAAAGAAAAGAAAGAAAAGAGCATTTTCAAAATGAAAAGAAAAAGAAGAAAAAGTGCTTGAATGAGATGAATCATAAAAAAATGAAAAATGGGTGCAAGTGGGTACTTAAAGTGAAAAAGAATCGTTACATATGCATTGGTGTAAAATGTGAAGAAAAAGTGAAAAAGTTGAAAAGAAATGAATTTTGTATAAAAAGCTTAAGAAGGTTAGTCATCATTACCCAAAATGTATTTTACCATACCCTTAAGTCTACATTACAAGCCACAAAACCACTTTGAGATTTCCAACCAAATGAAATTAAGCCAATGCTAATAGAAAATAGAGATAAGCCTATGGTGCGGCATTTGTGTACATGAGATGTTCGTTTGTTAAGTGTGAGTGTTTGACTCCTTGTCCCTTTTTCATTGTACATACTTGTGTGTTTTGCGGACTTTCTTTCTTTTTTGTGAGGACATGCAAGTTGAAATAGATTGGTAAAATTGATGTTTTTCAAGGTTGAGTCAAGTGGAAATTGTTAGTTGACTAGGAGTTTAAGTCATCTCGAGAAATTGTGTTGTCACTTGGTCATCCTTGGAAGTTAGTTTTGAATTTTAAAATGTACTTTTGAAAGTGAGCAACTTATTTCTTAGATATTCACATACTTGTGCTAATTATTGGTAGTAACCATTATCATGATCATGATTTAGTTGCTAAAGGTGAGTTGGGATTATTATGCCTAAATTGCGAGCCTCTTGAGTTTGGTTTTTTTTTGCCTGAGGACAAGCAAAATCTTAAGTTGGGGATATTGATGAGTGTATAACTTACACTCATTTATTACTCTTTTCATATGATTTTGTATGGTTAAATTCATAACTTGAGGCTTATTATGCTCTAAATGGTGTATAATTTAGGTATATGT
Source organism: Solanum virginianum (assembly GCA_000787875.1). Taxonomy (NCBI): domain Eukaryota; kingdom Viridiplantae; phylum Streptophyta; class Magnoliopsida; order Solanales; family Solanaceae; genus Solanum; species Solanum virginianum. Next base: position 16,261 of record DF360262.1, on the reverse strand, counting down.
GATGCAAATAATGTCTTGATGAGAAGAATGGAGATTGGAGCAAAACGGAGCTAAATTGGGAAATAATGTATCTGGAATTACAATACACTCCGTGAATGTGGCCTTTGGGCATGCGAACACAGAGTAGTAGATCATAAAGTGGTGCGAATATACTCCGCAATTGCAGAATACTTAGGCGTGAACGTGGAGTGTTAACTGTAGTTGACCTTTGCAAAGGTGTTCAAAGCTCTGTGGCGTGGAGCACCTATGCTGTAATGCCCTTATTATTAAATAATCTATTCACTTTTGAAAAGGTATTCCTTCAAGATAAAATCAACCCCTACTTCACAACTCTTTGACTTGAGTTTGTGTCGTTAGAGAAATCGATTTTCTTGAATTGTAAAAAGAAATGAGGGAGGGGTTCATTTTAGTGTAATTTCTTTACTTTTATGCAATTATACATGTTAAACAAGCCTTAATAATAATTATTATATTTAAAATAATTAAAGATTTAATTTTAACAAAATATATAAGCGACGAACTTCGTTTAAAAAATTATTATTTCTTCATTATAATTCCTACAATTAAAAAAATTAAAGATTTAAGTTTAAAACAATATATAAGCAACGGACTTCGTCACTGAGTCCGTCGCAATTTATAAAAATATATTAAAAATAAATAAATAATATTTGCCAAAAAAATCTGTGAAAATAAGCAACTTACATAGTTGTTGTCCGCCACTTTTCATAATTAAAATATTTTTTTATAAAATTAAAAATAAGAAAACGACAGACAATGTTGTTATTTTTTGCGACGTAGTCCGTCGTTTTGTTTTCCATCATTTTTTGGCCAGTTTTTAGTAGTGAAGCTTTGGTGAGTCCTCAAGTCCAGGGACATTAGCTATGCTACTGTTACTATTTGATGTCTCTTTATGTTGAACATTTGATACTATGAGGGTGAGCCTAGAAAGTGTCTTGGGCCCCGCTCCAATCTATGTTTAGAGGTGTTATTGGAACAATTGATATACTTATGCTTTGAGCTTTAACTCGTTTATGTTATATAAATATCAAGACTTCCCTTAGTCCCTTTTCTATTATTTATATCTCTTGTTCTTATTGTTTTGCTTCCACGATCAATGATGTGTGATTGATATGCTAAAAGGCTAGTTTAAGGTTCTTTCGGGTTCCTCATTCGCCATGTCAAATCTAGGCCCTAGTCTTGGGTCGTGACAACTTGGTATCAGAGCACTAGGTTTTTAAGGTCCTTGGAATGCAACACACCACATCGATTAGAGTTTTGTTCATAGTTGTGAAGTGCACCACAACTATGAGTAAGAGATTGTGAGGCATTTTAGGAAATGTTCCGCTTCTTCATGATCTATGTCGGTTATGAAGTGTACCACAACTATGAGTAAGAGGCTATGAGGCATTTTAGGAAATGTTCCCCTTCTTCATGATCTATGTTGTGCTATAGAAGTTAAGGTAAAGCTTTCCCTCTAACGAATGTTCTTTGATATTCTAGATCATGCCTATTCCAAGAGAAATACTAAGGAGAGCCCGTTCACCCTAGGAGCAACTAGCCCCTCCCATTTCTCAGGCTTCTCAAGATGGGGGAGTGGTCCATGATGAGTTTCGAGATGCTATCACCATGTTGGCTCATGCTATGACCAATAAAATCAACCAAGGGGCCCAAGCCCCTCATGCTCTTACTTCAGCCTCAAGGGTGAGGGATTTTACTAGAGTGAACCCACCAGAGTTCCATGGCTCTAAGGTGGATGAGGATCCACAAGAATTCATTGATTAGGTCTATAAGGTGTTATCCATCATGGGGGTTAATTCAAAGGAAAAAGCAGAGTTAGCGGCCTACCAACTCAAAGGGGTGGCTCAAATATCATTCACTTAATGAAAGATGGAGAAGAGGAATGGTAATGCTATCCTTTAGGAAGAGTTCAAAGCGATATTTCTCAATCGATTCTTTCCTATTGAGCTAAGGGAGGCTAAGATGATGGAATTTATGAATATAAATCAAGGGTCTATGAGTATCAGGGAGTATACACTTAAGTTTAACTAACTCTCGAAGTATGCCCCACAATTGGTTGCCGATCTGAGATCAAGGATGATCAAATTTGTGTCGGGTGTGTTCGACTTAGTTAATTAAAAGTGTCGTATCGCCATGCTATTAGGTGATATGGCTTTGTCCCACCTCATGACATACACCAAAATCTTAGAAAGAGAAGAAGTAGTGAGGCCAAGAGGGCCCGTTTTGAATGTAGATTCCAAAATTCCAAGGGTGGCCAGTTTCCTCAAGGCCAAAAGTTCCATGGCCAAGGGTCTTCCAGTGCTCTTAATAGGAGGTTTTGCTAATGGCAACCCAAGGTGCCAAGGTAGTGGTGGTGTTGTGCATAACCCTATGTGCCAAAGGCGTGGTAGGAACCATAATGATCCATGTTTGAAGATCTCCATGCTTGGTATGGTTGTGGAGAAGTGGGTTATAAGGTGATTAATTGTCCCCGTACTAGAAACAAAGGTAGAGATGGTCATCCATAAGGCCAAGGTGCAAATGTAGGTCAAAAGGGGAGAGGAGGCTAAAAAGGAGGTGCTCTAAGGCAAAATAGATACTATGCTCTTCAAGGGAGATAAGGGGTAGATGAGGTGCCCAATGTTATCACCGGTATGTCAATTTTTTTTTTATTTTAATGTGTATGCATTGATAGACCTGGGTGTCACTCTTTCTTTTAATACTCCTTTTATTACGAAAAACCTTCATGTTAGTCCCGAATTATTGTGTGAATCTTATGAAGTATCTACCCAGTTGGTGAGTCCATTATTACTAGAACAGTCTATAGAAATTATCCCGTGTCCATTTTTCATAGTATTTTGCCTTATGATTTTGTTGAATTAGGTATGGTGGATTTTATATCATTCTTGGAATGGATTGGTTACATGCATATTATGCTTCAATTGATTGTAGAACCTATAGGGTTAAATTCTAGTTCCCTAACAAGCCTGTCCTTGAGTGGGAATGTCATGATGTGGTGGTCAAGGGTAGATCATTTCTTTTCTTAAAGACTATAAGTTGATTTCTATAAGGTGTCTCTGTCATCTTGTGAGGGTTAGGGATGTTGAGTCCAAAGTCCTTCCTATAGGGTCGGTTTTGGTGTTAATGAGTTTCTTGATGTCTTTCCTAATGAGCTTCCCAGTGTTTCTCCCGAAAGGGAAATAGACTTTGGTATACACCTTCTTTCGGATACTCAACCCATTTCTATTCCCCCTTACCATATGGCCCCTGTAGAGTTGAAGGAGCAATTGAGGAATTTGTTGGTGAAGGGTTTTATAAGGCCTAGTAAGTTAGCTTGGGATGCACCGATGTTGTTTGTGAAGAAAAAGGATGATTCTCTTAGAATGTGCATTGATTACCGACAACATAATAGAGTCACTATAAAGAACAAGTACCCTCTACCAAGGATTGATAACCTTCTTGACCAACCTCAAGGGGCTAGTCACTTCTCTAAGATTGATTTTTGGTCTGGCCATCACCAAGTGAAAGTGAGGGAGTGTGACATTCCCAAGACGGCTTTCTAGACTAGGTATGGGCACTTTGAGTTTGTAGTTATGTCCTTTGGGTTGACTAATGCACTGGCTATATTCATGCATCTTATGAATAGGGTCTTCAAACCCTACCTTAATTTGTTTATGGTAGTTTTTATTGATGATATCTTGATTTATTCATATAGTGAGGAGGAGCATATAAATAACTTGAGGGTGATGTTGCAAATCTTGATGGAGGAAAGGTTGTATGCTATATATGAAAAATGTGAGTTTTGGTTGAAATAGGTTTCTTTCTAGCGCATGTGGTGTCGGGTTATGGCATTACGATGGATCCTAAGAAGATGGAGGTGATTAGAAATTGGCCTAGACCTTTGACTCCATCGGACATTAGAAGTTTCTTGGGTTTGGCAGGTTATTATTAGAGGTTTGTAAGTAGTTTCTCTTCTATTGCTTCTCCAATGACTAAGTTGACAAAAAAGAAGGCGAAACTTATGGACCGATGAGTATGAAGAGAGTTTCCAAACTTTGAAAGATAAGCTTGTCTCCACTCCTATCTTCTCTCTATAGGAAGGGTTTGTTGTATATTCTGATGCCTTAAGAATTGGTTTGGGGTGTGTTTTGATGTAAAGAAGGTGGTTAGAGCTCCATAAAGATTATGATATGAGTGTGCATTATCACCTCGACAAAGCTAATATTGTGGCAATGCTCTAAGTAGGGTGTTTATCAGTAGTCTAGCTCATGTTGATGATGGTGGCAAAGAGGTGGCTAGAGAGGTTCACCAGTTTGCTAGATTGGGGGTTAGGTTGGAAGAAGTTGATAATGGTGGTGTAGTGGTTATTGGTGGTTCTAAGTCTTCATTGATTGAGGAGGTAAAGGCAAAACAAGATCTTGACCCACCCCCACCCCCCGTTAGAGTTGAAGGCCTTGGTGAAGAATGGTAAAGTAGAGGTTTTCTCCCAAGGGGGAGATGGTGTCCTTAGGTACCAAGTTAGATTGGGTGCCTAGTGTTAATGACTTAAGAAACAAGATTTTAGATGAGGCTCATAATTCATCCTATTCCATTCACCCTGATTCTATAAAGATGTATAGAGATCTGAAGGAAGTGTATTGATAGGGTGGTATGAAGAGAGACATTGCCAAGTTCATATCTGGATGTCACAATTTCCAACAAGTAAAATCCGAACATCAAAGGTCAGGTAACCTAGCCCAAGACATTGAGATTCCTACTTGAAAGTGGGAAGAAATCAACATGGATTTTATGGTTGGGATGCCTAAGACTAGGAAACATTTTGACTCTATTTGGGTTGTGGTGGATAGAATGATAAAATTGGCTCACTTCTTATTAGTCAAAACTACTTATGGTGCCGAAGATTATGCCAAATTGTACATTCATGAGTTGGTAAGATTTGATAGGGTGCCCTTGTCTATCATTTCGAATCGTGTTGCTCAATTCACTTCTCATTTTTAGAGATCTTTCCAAAGAGGTCTTTGTACCAAGGTTAAGCTTAGCAAAACCTTTCATCCCCAAATGGATGGACAAGCCAAGAGAACTATCCAAACCCTTGTGGATATGTTTAGAGCTTGTGTTTTGGTGTTTAAGGATAGTTAGGATGAACATCTTCCACACATTGAGTTTGCTTACAACAACAGCTACCACTCAAGCACTGGTATGGGTCCTTTTGAAGCCCTTTATGGTAGGCATTGTAGATCCCTGGTTGGATGGTTTAGGGTGGGGTAGATGGCTTTGCTAGGTTCATATTTTGTCATGGAAGCCTTGGAGAAGTTAAGATTGATTAGGGAGAGATTAAAAATAGCCCAGAGTAGACAAACGTCCTATTTCGATGTGAGGAGAATAGATCATGAGTTTAAGGTGGATGATTAGGTTTCTTAAAAGTCTCACTTATGAAGAATGTGGTTCAATTTGGCAAGAAGAGAAAGTTAATCCTAAGATTTGTAGATCCTTATAGAGTTTTGAGGAGGATTGGTAAGGTTGCATATGAGTTGGAGTTGCCTAGGGGGATGGATATGGTTCATCCAATCTTACATGTATCCATGTTGCGGAAGTGTTTGGGTAACTATAGTGCTATAGTGCCTTTGGATGTTGTGGGTGTGGTAGAAGATAATCTGACTTATGAGGAGATTCTGGTAAAATTTTGGATAGACAAGTGAAGAGATTGAGAAACAAAGATGTAGATTTCGTCAAGGTCTAAGTTGAATGTGCCACATGGGAAGCCGAGGAAGAAGTGAGAAAGCAATATCCATATCTCTTCCACTCTACTCAAGCCTAAGGTACTAATTAAAGTCCCTTATATGATTTCAAGTCTTAAGTTTCAGCCCTTATGTCATTTTGCATGCATTCATGTTTATGTTGACAAGTTTATGGTGATTTTAGACATTCATTTTGAAATTTTTGAAATGATGTCTAAATGTGTTTATTGCATTCATGTCGGGCTAAAATCTTCATGATTACTTCTCTTGTGTATATTTCTTTGACATTCGAGGATGAATGTTCCCAAGGGGGAGAAATTGAAACGCCCCAAAAATGCCCCAAAATTTTGCTTTGGAAATGTCCTTACTCATAATTTCTACATATCTCAAAATCCATACGAGATATCAAAAATTCAACTTCATATTTTTTATTAGGGGAAAATCGAGTGGGAAATGGGTATAACCCCAATTTTAGAGGACCCACAGCGAAATTTCATTTTTGCCAAATTTTCAATTTCCATCGCGGACCCATCACGGAGGTGTGTTTGCACTTTCTTGATTTTCCTATTTTGCCCTAACACATTAGCATCTTGGCCCTATGCCCTTTTATGCATAAAAATACCTATACTTAGCCCCTTTTTTTCAACTCTATATCACTCAAGACATTCTCAAAACCCTCTCCAAGACTTAACCAAATACTTCATCCAAATTCAAGTTTCTCAAGTTTAATTTCGGATCTCAAGAACTCTATTCAAGCTTCAAGACTACATCAAGAAAACCAATGTTTGAAGTATGTGGGTTTCAACCATTAGATCCTTTCACCCATGGTACCCAACCTTCCTTTTTATAAAAATTGCATGTTTTCAAGTTGTATTACTTATGGGTATTGCTTATTCTGGATTAAGATTATAAATTATGTTGGGCTTTTATGAAATGTTTATTGTAAACACATGTCTACTTATTTCAAGCTTATACTATGAGATGATATGTCTATTGTGACTATACATGTTTTGAGCTATGAAACAATGACATATTATGAGATTTGATTATGGATTTCAAAGTATCTTGCATAAGGGTTTTACTCTGTGTTGGTCGTTTGATTTACATTGAGTTTTCTCATATTATTTCACCCTTGAATTGCATGATATAGAACTAGCATTATGCACCCACCAAGTGTTTGATAAAATGCCTCGACAAAGATTCTCAAGTTGTTGATGGTTTATTACATGGTTTATAAGTCAAGTGACTTTATGATGATTAAGGGATTATATATATCTATTGAATACATGGAAAGTATCTATAGTGTTGCAAGTTGACCATACCTTGTCAGGGGGTGTCATGCCCATACTACCATGTTGAGGGGTAAATACCTTGACTACCTTGTCGGGGGTGCCATGCTCGTACTACCATATTGAGGGGTAGATACCTCGACCACCTCACTGAGGTGGTGACATGCCACAGATTCCAAGTAGTAGTTGCTTAGTCTATCATTATAGTTTCTTCCTACACATGTAATCTATATTTGCAAGCTACATGATTTACATGCATGTTTTAGCACAGACATTGATCATGCCTCTTATCTATGTATTAGAGACATGTAATCTATATTTGCAAGCTACATGATTTACATGCATGTTTTAGCACAGACATTGATCATGCATGCCATATTGATATTATACCTATTTGTTGCTTATGACTATGCATTTTGATTATGTTGGCCTATATCTTGTTGCATTGCATCCTACACATTTATTACATTCAAACGTACAAACGTATAATTTATGCCTACATGATGTTACCATGTTGAGACCGGAGCACCTCTCGATCATCCTCCACGTGGCTAGTTTTGGAATTTCAGAAAATAAGCTTTGGTGATTTCTCAAGTCTGGGGACATTAGCTATGCTAATCTTACTATTTGATGTCTCTTTATTTTTAACATTTGATACTATGTGGGTGAGCCCGAAAAGTGTGTTAGCCCCTGCTGGACAATCTATGTTTAGAGGCGTTGTTAGAACAATTGATGTACTTATGCTTTGAGCTTTGACTCTTTTATGCTTTATAAATATCAAGACTTTCCTTAGTCCCTTTTCCCTTATTTATATCTCTTGTCCTTGTTGTTTTGCTTCCACGACCATGGATGTGTGTTTGATATGCTAATGAAAAGACCCTAAAAAGTACCCGAAAATGTGCCTTGGAAATGCCTGGAATTTTAAATTCCATATATCTCAAAATCTATTTGTTATTTAAAAAATCCAACTTCATATTGTTGTTCAGGGGGTAAAATTAGGGGGAAAATGGTCTAACCCTGATTTTAGAGTAATTGTATCAAAATTCAAAAATCCCATAGTGCAATTTCTAGTGAGGTTTTCGCGTCGCTTCCGCGACGCCCCTCTGCTTTATTTTGGGACTATTGTTTTTAACTCAGTCCAAGACTTCTAAGTCTTGAGCCTAAGTGTTCCCAAATGTGTTTTTACCTATACTTAACCTTATTTCACCCTCATATCATCCTAAACAATCCCCAATACTCACTCAAACACTTACCCATATTTTCACTCCTAAATTCAAGTCCCAAAACCTCATCCTAAGCTAAGGTTTTCCTTCAAAGTTCTTCTATAAGCTTCAAGTCTCCATCTCCAATCTTCACCAAGTTCACCTCTAAGCTAAGGTATGTGGGTTTCTTTCATGGTTTCCTTTCACCCATGATACCCAAGCCTCTTTTTATTGAAATTGCATGATTTAAAGCTGATTTACAAATAGGTCTTGATTATTATGAAATTCACTGCATACTATGTTAAGCTATGTGAAATTATGACTGTTTTGTTATGTTTGCTTATGTATATGATATACTCTATATAAAGTGTTGCATTAGACCATGCTCAATTCGGGGGGGCTAAGAACTCGAATAACCTAGATGGTGGTTTTTACTCATCAACCTAAGGAAGGGTTTATACTTTTCCACCTAGTTATGGTGCGGTATCATTACTAACCTAGATGGCCATTTGTACTCATCGACCTAGTGAAGGGTTCGTACTTCTCCACCTAGGTGATGGGGCAGCATCATCACCAACCTAGGGAAGGGTTTGTACTTCTCCACCAGTTGATGGGGCGGCATCATCACCAACCTAGTGAGGGGTTAGTACTTCACCACCTAAGTGATGGGGCGGCATCATCACCAACCTACGAAGGGATTTGTACTTTTTAAATCTAGCTTGGTCTCTTCTACACATATGATGTACTATATGAGCATGAGCTACTTAAGCATGTTTTACTTATTCATTGGTCATACATGTCATATTGTTATATTATGCCTATTCCTATGCATTTTGATTATGATGCCTAATTCTTATTGCATTGCATCCTACATACTTAGTACATTCAAACGTATTAATGCATACTCTATGCCTACATGATATCAGCATGTAGGAACCAGTGCCTAAGTTAATCATCCTCCTCCTCCACGTGGCTAGTTTGATACTACTCAAGCTAGTTAGTGAGTGCTCGACTTCAGGGACCTTAGTCTATGTTTCTCTTATTATGTATTGATATATTTTTCTTTATTATCTATTTTGACTATGAGGGTGAGCCCGATTACTTTGTCTTAGCCCCTGCTCTTATCTATGTATTAGAGGTGTTTGTGGGACATGTTACGTATAGTTGTGAAAGCGCCATGACTATGAATAGGAGGCTATGAGATGTTTTAGGAAATGTTTCCCTTCTTCATGTTCTAAGTCGTGCTATAGAGTTGTGGTAAAAAAAAATCCCTAATGACACTGCAAGAAAAATGACTTTTAACGACCATTTCTTAACGAAGGGAAGTGAATTCGGTCATTATAAATACATTTATGGTGATCAAAATTTTTTCGATCATTATAAATATACTTATAGCGACCAAAAAAAATTTCGATCATTAAAAATACACTTTTAGCGACCAATGTTTTTTCGGTCATTATAAATATATACTTATAGATATCAAATTTTTTTTGATTGTTATAAATACACTTACAGTGATCAATTTTTTTCGGTTGTTAAGGACAAGTTTTAATCCAATATTAATGAGGGGATAAGTTTGAACATTAAAAATATAACATTCCATCGTTAAAACATATTAGTTAGTGTAAAAATATATTTTAATTAATGAGTGCAAAGATATTAGACCAAATCATATTATAAGTATAACAAGTGGCGTTTTATTAATCATTTCGTCATTCTGATAAAAATCCTCCATCTTTTATAATTTTGGTTATTTCATAATAACAAAAATTTAATAAAAAATATTAATGTATTATATTCTAATAACTCTATCCATAACTCTCATTATAGTCAATCATATAAAATTTAAAATATTGTAAAAGCATTTAGTCACAATTTTTTTTAACTTAAATATTTTCTTGGTATAGTTCCTATATATGTTTTTTATTTTGAGAGACAATTTATTCATCTTTACTTGGCCGTTTTAAAGATGCAAGATGAAGAAGGTCAAAACAAAAAATTATAATGAAATAAAAAATTTAAAATATAAGTAATAATATTAAATAATAATTATGAGCTTATGAGATTAATATAAGGTAGAAAAGTTATATAAATTTGGTAGTAAGTAATTTTCTCAAGCGGATAGATATTTCTCCACTTGCAAATTATCTCCATCAATAGACTTAAGAATAGTATTCAGTAATAATATTTTTTCATAAAAAATACATATTGTGTCGACTTTTTTCATTATTGGTTGTGAAACTAACAAGAGTATACAAAGAAAAATAATTTGTTTGAGTTAGAAAAGTGTTGGGGGTTTTATCCATGAATCAATGTGCAAAAAGTCAATAACTTAAGGTATAAAATACAAATTAAATAACTTTATGTCTAGAACTAGAAAACTCAACTTTCTTTTTATTTCATTGTGAAAATTGAAACAAAGTTTATGTTACATTCTAGTTAATCTTTGATTTTAAGAAAAACAAAAAAGAAGATAATAGTTATTAGGAGTGTTATTAATAACCTTACATGAAGTTTTATACTTGTCTTTTGACCGATCATGCAGTTTGAAGAGTTAAAAATATAATATCATTTAATTTGTATGTCTATATTTTTGTAACATTACGCAATATCATTTTTTATACTTACTATGAAATTTAATATGAATATAATCAATTTATATGTTTTCATATTATTTGTATGTGTGTGTATATGCACTTTTGTTGATCTAATTTGTGGTCATAATTAAGGTTTTAATAACTAGAACTGAAGGAAGCGTTGGAGTAATTGGTAAAGTTGTTATCATGTGACCAAAAGGTTAGGGTTGAAACCTTGGTAACATTATCTGGCAGAAATATAAGGTAATGCTACGTACAATAGATCCTTGTAGTCAGGTCCTTCCCCAGAAGTGCACCGGGCTTGCCTATTTTCTTTAATAACTAGAATATCAATTAGCGAAAAAAATTTGGTTGTTTAAAAGAGGTATAATGATCAAATTTTTGTCGTTGTTAAAGCTTTTCTAACGACCGAATTAAATCTGGTCGCTAAACTTTTAACGATCAAGCTTTTAAACACTGGTGATGATCGGAT
>DF360263.1:34308-63662 GCA_000787875.1 Solanum virginianum | reverse complement strand
TGATCATGAACACTCCAATTTACGAATTTTGGATAACTTGGAAAGGTTTGAAGAACAAGTATTATATGGATCTCTAATATGAATAATTTGATATAATTAATGTTTGTTTTCAATTATGAATACTTTTGGTACAAGTAAGGATGGTGTTCCAATTATAAACTTGTAACCAAGTTTTGAACTTGAGAAATGGCAAAAAGTATGAATAGTTTGATATGTTTAAGAATGATATGTAGCTAAATATGGCTGTATAAAGGGGAATCTGATATCTTTTTCTTATAGTGACTATAAAGTACATTGTCTTTTAACAAGAAGAGTTTGTGTTAGAGGCGAAAGAGGGGGTTTCATTCTGAACGTCTGATCAATATGTACAAATGAAATGCTTATCCAACAATACCCAGTGTCATTGTAGCTTAATTTGTATTGTGGACCAGCTAGATGCTTGAGCTTAGAGACTATACGATAGACACCATGATTCATAGTCTGGTAACATCTGGGACAAATTTGAGTCAGACAACAATTGAGCTTAGAGACTGTACGATAGACACCATGATTCATAGTCTGGTAACATCTGGGACAAATTTGAGTCAGACAACAAAAATGGTACTTTCTTTGATCTACTCTAGTAAAGCATTGATATGAATGTTTTCCTGAAATAAATTTCTCCCAACAGTAGCAAATCATTTACACAATCCTTCTAATGATAAGTGTTGACATTTTGCTTAATATTAGTAATAGATATTTGGTTTCAGTAATGATCAAAGGGTCAAATACCTTCCAAACAGTAGACTAAGCAATGTGTTCATTTACATGGTGTTGCTACAATACATGTTGGTTCTCTGTTTAAAAATCAGTTAGTTAAAATTTGCTTACACATTCCTATTCCCAGGATATAGCCTTACTGGTATGAATCTTAGAAGCCATGGGTTGTTTGCCTCGTGATATATGGAATCTGAACAAAAGTTGAGAGTATGAATTTGAATAGTAGTACTAAGTTGTCTGTTCTGTTGGGTATAATAATTATTGTTCGGTTTCAGGTATGACCTTGTTTGACATATGAATATTTTGCTTATGTTTGGAACTTATGGTAATGATTTTGTGCATGTGACCTACTCTGGAGTTAGGTTGTCTGACGGTGGGTTCGGGGATGGTGATACGTAATGCTCGGCTCATTGTGAGGTACGCTGGGTGGGTATGGGGACGACGATACGTAACGCCCAACTCACACTGGCTGGTTAGAAATTATGATAGGTGTTCGGGGATGGCGATACATAATGCCCGACTCACCTATGTGGAGTGTGGGAGACAGGGATGGCAATACGTAACGCCTGGCTCACTTACGCTATTTTTGCATGATGATATGTGAGGCAGGGACGGTGATACGTAACACCTGGCTCACTTATCAGTATGTTGAACTAGTGGCTAACTTACGCTATTTCTGTATGATGATATGTGAGGCAGGGATGGCGATACGTAACGCCTGGCTCACTTATTAGTATGTTGAGTTGTGGGTGCAGCGGTCTTCCCTGGCCCACTGTGAGTGCAGCGGTCTTCCCTGGCTCACTTGTCTGTTGTATGATGTTAGATACCTTAAAGATGTGATGGCCCTCTTGTCTGTGGTAAGATGTATGATATTTTGGACATATGATGATTCACTTGTCTGTTATGTGAAGTTGAACATTTTATATAAATAATGGTTCACTTATTCTATGGTTGGTATATGGGAAAAGTAAAGGTTATAAATTGAATCTGGTTCTAAATGGAGACCTTATGATAGTGTGGATGTATACTTGCTTTTGGTATATTCATTTTAGCTATCCTGCAGTTGTGTGTATCGAGGAATAAGTAGTCAACATTTCTGAGAGATGCAACTATATTGTACGTTGGCTTCGTTGCTATACATCTTATGTTTCGGCAAGTAAGTACTTCGAGATTTTGACTAATGGCTCATTTCTTTCTGATATTACATATGAGTTCGAACCCTATACTTTGTTGCTCCTTTGCACTTATTTGCACTTATGCTTTCTGCTTTACATATTCGGTACGTCCTTTGTACTGACTCCCTTTCTTTGGGGGCTGTGTTTCATGCCCGCATTTACAGACGCACAGAGTAGTAGGCCACCAGCTTAGGACCCTAGCTTACAGTTTGAAGAGCTCCTTTGCTTCTGGAGATATTTCAGACAGTTTGGATATTACATTCTTATGTTGTGTTTGTTGGGCGATTTAACTGCAGCGGTGACCTTGTTGTCCCACATATATTTGGATATATCTGTTGATTTGCTTGTTCTGTCTATTGGCACCTTTTGTTTTCAGGTGGCTAGTCAGTAAAACAGAGGAAACTCTGTCGAAATTTCTGTAAATGGTATGATGTATATATTCTGAGTTTGGCTTAGTAGTGTTGTTCGGGTGCCCCAATCGGGTACCAGTCACGGCCCATAGGTTGGGTTGTGACAATGCTACCCAAATGTGAATTAGTCAATCTTACTCCAAATCAAGCCAATCGGTGTATATACTTTACAAACCCCTTTCTTTCATTCTCCACATAAGCCACACTTCTCATAGATACCCTATGAAGAGCATTGGCCATAATATTATCATTGATAGGAGTAGGTGCTTGCTAGGGTAAGGCAGTCCTTAAGGAATTTTAACCATATCATATTCCTAAGTTTCAATCTCTTTGGCTAAAAACATATCTCAAAATCTTATGGTTGGTAAATATATCACATGAACCCTATAGAGATAGTGACATGATATTTTTAATGTAAATACAATGGCCAACCACTCAAGATCATGAATCAGGTAGTTCCTTTCATGAACCTTCAATTGCCTTGAAGAGTAGGCAATGACGTTGCCATGCTGCATCAACACACAACCTAGTCCTACATGTGAAGTGTCATGACCCAGACATAGGGCCTAGCAGGGACATGATAAATGCAACACCCCAAGGTATTCCATCCAAGCCTTATGTTCATATTATAAGCATTCATATGGTAAGATAAGCATACATAAAAGAATAAGCAAGCGAAATGTATAAAACTAAGAACATCATAGTTTCCTTTAGGGAAATATACATCAATTTATAGTGTCCAAAATATGCCTCTAATTCATAATATCTTGGCAGGGTCAAGACATAACATACTAGCTTTACCTCAAGATATACATCGAAGAAAATGATAATGTCTCAACATATAGAAACATCATAAATGGGCTTGTTTACGAATCATGGGAACTCACTAATAAGTATTTAAGCTTGGAATCCGAATCTAGCCATGAAATGGAATAGTCACCTCATCATTCATCATGACATGGTTATATCATGTAGGCAAATAAATATGCATTAGTATGTGGAATATACTAATCCCATGGAAATTATATAATTCTTGTAAATTAAGAGTGATTTATGCATATTTCATCATGTGAAAATAATTTATATCATAGTAGTAGCATTTGAAACCAAAGTTATGAAAACATTAATTTGATCATACTTGAAAATAGATGAATTAGTGAGAAATTAAGTTAGGTTCCATAGGTGAAAGGTACCATGGATGAATCCCACATACCTTAATGAGAATCGAAGAGCTAAGGGTAAATTTGACTTGTAATTTTAGGGTTCTTCAATGAATTCTATACTTGAGCTTGAGAGAAGTCTTGAGAGTAATTTGGAAGAGACTTTAAGTCTAATTATTTGAGGAGTGACCAGAAGACTTTAGGTAGGCTAGGATAGCATTAGGTGGCTATTTTAGTCTAAAAACATCCAAAAAAAAGTTTAGGAACTATATAAAGGACATAATTACCCTTATGAAAACACTTTTGGAAATTGGATGACATATCCTTCACGTGCACCACCATGAACCGTGGTGTGCACCACGACCCAAGTGGAGTCCATGGTAGGTGCCTTGAGTTGGAAAAGTGGGCAGCCTGTAGAGGGTTTCGTGGTGGAACACCTCTTTGGTAGCATTAAAATTTTTTTCTAAGGAAGCATTCCACGACCCCCTCCATAGGGAGTGGTGTGCACCTACTATCCAAGAAGGGTATCTTGGTGTGCACCCTAGGCCAAATTTTCTAGAAAAATCATTTTCAAGCTTTGGCTACATCTTTCGGGGTACGGGAACTTATAATATAATATTATTAAACTTGAATCATAACTTCATCATAATAAGTGCAACTTATTAAAACCTCAAGATCCATTCAAGTGAGAGATATCCTTACCATCTTTATATATTCATAAAAAGGCTTTCATAAATACTTCATAACTTTTCATAACCTATAGTTGAAGCCTTTTATCTTCCATGACATGCTTTATTTGGACATAACATAAAACTTGGTGGGTTTTGTAATACCCTACATGTTGGGAGGTCTAGAATATGAAAAGTTGTAGAAAAGTTTGAAACTAGGCTGAATGTACGAGCCAATCTATGGCTCGTGGTTTGTTCCACAGATTGTAGATAGGTGTCATAGACTAGACCATGCGGAATGAAAAATTTTCTAAGTCTAGGAGGTTTCTACAAATGGGATCTATGGTCTATAAATTGAACTACAGACTGTACTAGTCATAGTATCCTCCTTGTTGTTGTTGTCTCTGTAGGCATTGTCTCAGTTAAAGTTCCAACCTTGATTTTCTTGACCTTGGGACTAATAATCCTAATTGGATCTTTCGGCGTTGGCCCAGAAACCCTCCATTTGATCAGTCACAAAGCATGTGTCCTTCTCATAATAGAAGTCATTATAGATTGGCGCTTTTGATTGCTGGCTTATTGCATTCACTCACTCTTGATTTTGCTTTATTAATAGCCCAACATGAGTATTAATCCGAGCCAACTCCTTTAGTACCTTGTGATTGATATTTGCTTGCTCTGGATTTGTACTTATTGAGAAAAAGCTCTTTGTAGTCTCCGTGTCTCTCATTCCCCATGCACGATTAGTTGTAGCCACTCTCTCAAGTCTCTGGACTACCTCAACAAAAGTGCAATCCAAGAATGAATCTCTAGTTATGGTATCGACAACTGCTTTGTTGTTATCATCTAGTGCTCGATAAAAGATCTCTACTAAGGAATCATCTGTTATCTTGTGGTCTAGATCACTTCTCAAATACTTGACGAATCGCTGTCATATTGCGTTAATAGACTCCTATGTGCTTGTTCGAAGTTGTTGATGCGGTCTTTGAGCTTTATATTCTTTGACTTAGGGAACTATCTCTCCAAAAAGGCCTTTCGTATATCTGCCCATGTAGATATACAACTGTATAAAAGCTTTGATAATCATACTATTGCTTTGCTGATAAGAGATAATGGGAAAACATGAAGCCCAACGACATCCATGGACAAATTTTGACTTCTCATCATACTCGTACAGACAAACACAACATTGTGAATATGGTTATGTGGATCCTCAGATGGTAAGCCCAGAAACAACTCTCTATGCTGTAGCATCTACAACAACCCACTTGATATGACGAACTTAGTATTTGGCCATACATGATGGCTCCTGTAATATCCACCGCAGTTGGATCAAGCCCATATTGATTCAAACAACCGATGCTCGATCTTTGCAGTGGTGGATGGTTCACTACTTGTGGAGGTGGTGGGTCTTGCTCATGTAAGTTAATTGCATCATTCACAACATTATTATTTGCGTTGTCTTGGGACATTCTTCTTAGCGTTTATTGTATCTTGAGATCTATGGTGTCAAGGGATTACCTCGATTGCGCGTGTTAGTCATACACTAAACTTGTATGCTGAAAAAGAAATAAAAACAACAAAAATGTGTAAAATACAAAAATGAGGATTAATCTCTCAATTAAACTAACCAAATCAATCTAAAAGCCATATTCTCTGGTAACAATGCCAAAATTTGATCACGTTCAAGTTACACCTCCCAATTGAAGCATAAGTGGTCGTTGTTCAAATATGAAACCTAACAATGGTTAGGGGCGATCCCAAGAGGAATATGGTCTAGACTTGGAGTAGTCAAAGCAATATCGAGTAATTAAACATCTTATTTTCAAAGGGGGGTTTATGATTTAAAGAAAACAGTGAATAATTCCTAATATAATGTCAAACTGGATACAAGTATTATGAAATTAGAGAGAGAAGACAACTAGGGTATTGTGTTCCCATGAATTCCTAACGTAGTATAACCTCATAATTGTAACTTTTTCTAGTATGTAGCACGCAGAATGGTAAGTTATGTTCACCTAAGATGGGCTGGAAAATAGATGAATTTTACCACGCAACTTAGACCATCTAAGGATGTATGTATTACTAACCCTTACCCTAGTCCCAGTTAGTTATCCCTTGGGCCGTTCAAGCCAATTAGATGAGTGTAATCACGTTAAATCCTGTTATTTATCCCTTTTCAAATTCACTACCACCTTGAGCTAACAAGTAAGAATAAGGCGAACTCTAATGTTGGTCGTCGTTAAAAAGCAATAAAAAAGAAAAGATAAATAATACATGCATGCACACTTTCTAAGGATAACAAATTATTCGATTTCTACTTTGTTAATTATTCATGGTTCCCACAACTCTAGTTATGGATTTAGATACTCATATTCGTTGTATTAGATGTGATCATGATTGAATTTTGCATAATTAAGAACTTGCAACGAAGAATTGAAGAACGAAATCCAAAATCTTCACTTAATTCGCAACATAGAAATCCAAAAGTATGAATAAAGATGTTTCTGTCCCCAAAACTCAAAACACTAACTAAAATGTGTATTGTACTATTCCACGTGTCCAAAAATAACTAAAAAAAATCTTATATATAGACATATGAAACCAAATCCTAAACTGATAAGAAAAACTGGATTTGGGACTGACCACGAGCCAAAGTACGATCCGTGAATGATTCCACAACTCGTGGTCGGGGTCATAGACTACATTCTCTATAAATCTAGGCCCTTTCACAAACAACCATCCAGGGCTCATAGATTGGACCATGAGTCGTGGTCTTTAGTGTACATTGGAACTTTTGATTTTGTCATCTTCTTTCCACGAACAAGTCTACGGGTCATGAAATGAATTACAACTCGTCTTTTTCATCGTATTTTCAACGTCAAAAATTCTCCAACTCTCTGCATGTAAACCATGAACACCATCTACGGCTTGTGGGTTAGGCCACGGCCCGTAGATAGACTCGTATAAGGCCAACTCTCTGCAAAATCTGCAATCAACACAAAGCTCCCAAATCATGTAGTCCTATAAAAATAACACAAAAACAAATCAAATTTACTAAATATTGCCAGAGAACACACAAAATTCCAAGTTTAAAGTATCAATAGTGTCGTATTTACACATTAATTATTTCATGAATTCAATATTTACATTTCAATTTTAAACTTTAAATTTTCTGGATTTCCTACGAACATTAATTTTCAATAAATTGAGGATTATGGGCAGAATTCAACTTTGTTATCGAAATATTTTTCACCGGTGATTTTCAAATGCTTTGGGTAACAAAATTATGTATTAATTCTCAAATTACTCCCACCTTCTCAATAATGAAGTTTTGACTCGTTTCGAATCTGATCTTCAAAATTTATAAATTATGTGTCATTCTTGTGTTCTTATTGCGATTCCATATTTGATTAGATTTTGTTGAATCGGAGGTCCAAAGAAAAGGCATAGGTCAAGTTCGAAGTGATTGCTTGATTGATTTGAATCAAGTGAATTTTTACACCTTGGTTGAGTATTTAGAACTTGGTCTTTTCTTTCTATGTGTGTTGGGGAGTAAGAAAAAATTGATTATGAGATGAATTACTTGATCAAATGATCTAACAAGATGTAAAAGAGGCAATAAAAAGGCATTTAAATGATATGTATCTATGTCCTCCTTAATGTGAAAGACTTGATTCGTGATGATGATTAAAGATTTCTAGTGATTATTGGATTTTAGTTGCTTATTGCTATGAATATTACCATACTCTCATGATTTATATGAACTTGCTTAATTCAATAAGTTATGAAATATTGAAATAAGATCCATTATCACAAATATCCCGAGGAAAAATAGTTTCGGCCAGTTACAAAGGATAAAAAAGGGAAATGATTCCAGCTAGTTACAAAGAATCTCTAGGGAAAATAGTTTCAACTAGTTACAAAGAACGCCAAAGGAAAATAATTTTGATAGATACATGGACCAGATGTGTCTCCCATGGATTTCAGTCTATGTCTCAAAATTTATTATAGAATAGACATGCATTATTTTATTTGACATCGCATTGCATCACTTCGCACATCATTTGATTGTTGTGAATTGTGAATACTCCTTTCTATTCACTTATAAGTTTTGCGAATTTGATGTTAATGGGGTGCTTGATTCATGTTTATTGATGAATTATGTGCTATGTGAATTATAAAACTGTTTAGGTTGAGCTGATTCACTTGCAAGTTGCAATTAGTTTGTAGAGGTTTGGTAGATGTAATAACGGTTGTTTGTGTTTTTCATTCTCTACTTCGTGTTTAGTACTTTGTTTGTTGAGTACCGTATTGTTAGTTAATCACTCCTTACTTCTACACGTGTAGATTGTGAGCTTGGATCCATCTGATTACTCTTCTTCCATACTCGATTCGAGCTTCCAGGATTGAATTAAGAAGTAGCGGATAGTCACTTCGCGGATCCTCATGACCTTTTTATTATGTTTGTTTTTGTTCATCTGAGAATCAAAGACATCGAGACATTTTTTTTCAGTTCTATGTAAGTTGTAGTGGCTTATACACATGACACCAAATCTTCAAGGTGACTTTAAATTTTTGATTTATTTAGCCTTATCGTAATTAATTGAAACTGTTATTTCTCTAATTTAAATTATGACTTCAGCTAACTTGTCTTGATGAATTAAGACAAATGTCGTCACACTCAAGTTCCGTCAATTATTTGAAACTTTACTCAATTATGTCATTTTAAACCGCTTGGCCTTGGGACTTTCCTTAGACCCTAAATCGCTTTCAATACACCTCATATATTTTTCATCACATCCAACTGACATTACACTAGTTTTTAGCCATCTTCTGCACATAAACTGACTACAGAACTTGTAAATCATCGACGTTATTATTGCATGTAATACAAAACCTTGAAAATGTCATGCAAAAGAAGATCACAAGAATGTAACATGGTTGACTATGATTGCCACTTGCTAACACCATCATCACTCAACTGAAGTTACCATAGTATCTCAAACTTTGTGTTCCATTAAACCATTGCAGTGTAAAATGAGACTCATCGGAGCAACATCTTATTTATATTTGATTTTTTTTTTTAAATAAAAGCTGTGTGGCACTAGTTTTACTTAAAAGCAGAAAAAGATTACATGATAATCTATAATTTTGATGAAGGTTTGCTTGAATTCCGTCTCGCAATGAACTCTTGCATTTTCTGAAAGTGATCCTTGCTCATTCCATCATAATACTCGTGCGCCCTCTCCTGGAAATGACAATAACACACCAACACGAGTGAAATAGACTACATACATTGCAAATAATCCATGTACAACCAGAACTTTAAGTTGCATGTCACGTACAAGATGGCTGCAGGATTTGTGCTAAAAGAAATATTAAAAAGATTTAAGTGGATCACTTAAGTTGGAGACTAACTCAGATATTCAACTTTAGGCAAGTTACTTCATTTGAGAATACGGCCACCATTGGGAATTGGCCATAGCCTTGCACTCTCTTGTTTAGTTTTTATGGGACATAAAGAGTTAAAGACTGCACACAGAGCTGTAGAAAAAAGACTTATGGAGCTTGGGATCTTAACATCCCATGACATTTTTGTGACTATAAATCATGACATCGAGGAGACACAGAGAAATTTAAAGTTAATTCTTTTCCCAATACATAAGAATATTTTAGGCAGAATAAAAAAGGAAGTGTTACATAAACTGGAACTGATGTAGTATTACTTATCAATCTTGATGTTAGACTATGATCAGATTCTTAATGCATGATTTAGGATTAGATTTTGAAAGGTGCAAGCACCTGAATAAATTTCTCCCTATCCCCATCTCAATCTCTTCTCACATATGATTCAGGATCAACTTTTAAAAGGTGCAAGTACTTGAATTGTTTTCCCCCATCTCAATCTTTGCTATCTTGATTCTGTGGGTTCTTAACTGGTCTTTTGTAAGGTCTATTATTTTCCTTTTGGTGAGAGGATTGGAGGCTGACTGGAGATGTTGGTACTAAGAAGAGGGCAATAAGAGTTCTATTAGAAAATATTACACTTTCTAATTGCTATTTGCATCAAAAAAACCAAGCAATGCATGCACGGGTTCTCTTTTATTACAGTCATTCGATTATAGATACTAGAAATAGATCATAAGCTAAAAAAACTGAACAAGATGCACAATTAGCTGGTAAAGAATAACAAGATCAGATGCCATTACCTTCTCAAGAGCAAGGGCTCGGGTCAAGTCTAATTTGAACCCATCATTGATAACTGCCTTGTACCTCAAGACCAAGTCGTGGTTGTTCTTGATGATGGCTTCTGCAATTTGCCTAGCTTTGTTCAAAAGTTCACTTCTGTCAACAACATAATTTACCAAACCCCATCTTTCAGCTTGTTCTGCGTTGATAGGCGTTGCAGTTAAGGATACTTCACGAGCTCGGTTGGGTCCAATAACACGAGATAGTTTCTGAGACAGACCCCAAGAAGGAAATATCCCAAACCTGCAATACAAAAGCAAAGACACTCTCATCAGAAATTATCTGGAAACGCGGTGTTTGACATTAGTACCAACGAACTTGTATTTCTGTTTTGTGAGCTTTAGTTTGATTGAATTAGCTTAGGACTCAAGGAGGACAGGAATACCATGATGGATTTAGGTAATCAGACTTTTAAGGAGTCGATGACCCTAATTATCTTGATACCCTGAGGATGAAGGGAACTCTCTGGACTCTACAAAATTTTCAGCTCGGTAGTTCTACAGCTAAGGACTTTCTCTAAGTTTTATAGCTGTTTCCATGGCATGACTAATGATTGGTCAAATCCACAGATTTTTTTTTAGATCTTGCAACCAATAAGCTTAAAATTTAATACAATTCCACGAGGAAACTAAAAATCAACTCTGAAGCAGAAACCTAATCAGTATCTTTAAAATCAACTTCAACAAGGTTAAATAGCTGGTACGGTACTAATGATCAATACAGAGTACTACTTACGATACAATGGTCGGCGAAATTTTGCAGGAAGACCATCACCTATCTGCAGTAATCTGTGCTACTACCAATTAAAGCCTTTAATGAAAAGCACAGAAACTCCATCTCAAACTGAGCTCAAAGAATTCACATGTTCAGAAGATAAAAGTTGCAAGATGAGGATATTGACGTGGATCAGTTAGCTTAACAGGAATAAGCTCTGGGACAAGGTAGGAGTTGCCTTTGCTGTGAACAAGATGAGGAATGCATTTGAGATGGTTAGTTCGTAGTTGAGCACTCTCTCAAAATTCCAATGGGATAGGCTTGGTGGTCGTACTTGGACCTCCTTTCTTACAAGTAGTATTAGCACCATTCTTGTATTTTTCTGTTCTCGCGTATCACATGTGTTTATCGTGCTTCAAATATCATATTGTTTTTTTTGCCATACTGTTCGTTCCTCTTTTCATTTCACATTATTTCATTGTTGTTACTACTCTTAACTTTTTCAAACTGTTTGGATATGCTTTATGCTAAACGAGGTAGGGGTAAGGTCCGCGTATGCTCTATCCACCCCTAACCCCACTCGTTAAATTACACTGAAATGTTGTTGTATTTTTTTTATTTTTATTTTTGGATAGGAGAGCAGGACTAGTTTAATTGAACATGAGAATTGAGATACTCCCTAGGGAGAAATTCATTGAGCCAACTCACCTTGAAAAATTTACTAGCTAAGCATCAAGCCAAAATCAACCTCAAATTTTCCAAGATAGTATGACTAGGCAATAGAGCTTAAATCTTAGAAATCAAAACCGCGTAGCTTCAACAGTACCATTATCCAAATATATCTTAAAAAGAATTGTTATATTGTTTCTTCATCAACAGTAACACCACAACATACAAATCAGTAGAATGCTCAAATCCTTAAAATCAACACCGACCAGCTTCAACAGTACCAATATCCAAGGTAAATTCGGTATTAGTGCAGATATAGCGAAAGCAAAAGATAAATTGGGAAGAAATAACACAAACCTAGCATGAGTGTCCAAAAATTTAGCATCTTTGGAGGCAACCAACAAATCACAAGCGAGAGATATCTCAAAACCAGCAGTAACAGCAAATCCAGCAATAGCCCCAACAACTGGCTTCCTACATCGCTCCATTTGGGCCACCGGATCAGTCTCCACATCCTTCACGTCACCCTTAAACACTTCCTCCGCCGCCGTCAGGTCAACGCCGGAGCAGAATGATCGACCCGATCCAGTGAGTATAATGACCCGAACTGAATCATCCGCGTCCAGGGACTTAAAAATTCGAGCAAGATCTATCATCATTGACTTAGTGAGAGAATTTAGGGACTTGGGTCGGTTTATTGTGATGCATGCAACCCCGTTGAGTTCCTTAGCAACCAGTATAAGCTTTTCCGGTGATGATGTCTCCATGTTCTTGATTCTACTCAAATCAAGTGTATGCAATGGTTACTGTGGAAATTGGTATTTTAAAAAAAGAAAGTCATTGGATTGCGTGCCATATTCATTTATCCAGCGAAAAATTATTACGTGTGATGTAAAGCGGTAACGTGGCAGATCTCTCTCCTACTTTGTCATTGATGCAGCAAAATAAAAATTATACGGATGCCCCCAAATGTATATGACCTTTCTATTTTTTATTTTTTTTATATCTTATCAAAAACTACACAAAATAGATTGAATTATAAGTTGTTTATTTAAATTAGACTAAATTCAAATTATTTATCATAATGAATTCAAAGCACAAATTATTTTATTTTTTATCTCATTTTTTTCTTTTTTATTTTGTTCATGATGTGAGATTCATCGTAATATTTCATTGGTATATTATTATCATATTGGTATCAATTATATAGAAATGAGCTTAATCATTTGTGATATTTATATTATATCGATATCTCTCTAAGTTTTATAGCTGTTTCCATGGCATGACTAATGATTGGTCAAATCCACAGATTTTTTTTTAGATCTTGCAACCAATATATCGATATCATATAAGTTTGAACTCTTTTTTAAGGAAATAATGAAAAATAACTAAAAGAAATTATTAAATTCTAAATTAGTAAAAAAAAATATTTTTTGTGATGCTCCATCGATATTGATACCATATTGATATCATACATGATTGAGCTTATTCCTTTGAGATACTCCACTAGTATGTTGATACCCCATCGATATCATATAAGATTGAATTCTTTTTTAAGAATTAAATAAGAAATAATTAAAAAAAATTATTAAACTTTAAATTAGTAGAAAATATATTATTTGGTATATTAATAACATATCGATATTATATAGGAGTGACCTTAATCCCATTTGATGTTCTTTCCGTATATTGATATTCTACGGCATCACATACTTTTGAACTCTTCTTTTAAGAAATAAATCAGAAACAATTAAGAAATAATTATTAAAGTCGCAATCTTATCTATTAAACTCTAAATTATTATAAAATATATTCTTTGTGATACTTCCTCAGTATATGGATATTATTTAGGACTGCGGTTAATCCTCTTTAATACCTTGTCGGAATATTGATACCTTATTAATATCCTTTGAGGAGGGGGGAGGGGGGGGGACACTGACATCGGCATAATGTCAGCACGTGAATTTTAGTATTAGATAAATTAGGCGAGTATTATTTGTAATTAATTAGAGGGCATAAATGTAAGGGGGTATATGAATATAAATAGTTTATTTCAAAGGGGCATGAACTTAATTTTCCATATATCTTAGTAGATACACGAGCCCGTGCTTGCATATAAGTTTTTTCATTTGTCTCAACTTATGTAATACAAATAAAAGTAGGAAAGCCAATCATATTTTATTTTATTTAAAAATATTTTAAGTTGTTAATTATTGCAATTTATAGTAATTTTAAATAATATATGGCGCTCTCTCTCTCTCTCTCTCTCTCTCTCTCTCTCTCAAGTTATGTGGAACATTTGAAATTTTGAGAGTCGATTAAATTCTTATTATGTGTTTTAAAAAATAGTTTAAGCTCTCAATTGTTATGATTTATTGGTTGTTTTAACCTACTTTCAAACAATATATGTTATTCCTCCTATTTTTAAATTGAGAAAGTTTTATCACTTTTAAATTTTTAAATTGGTAATTATTGTGACTTATATTTTTTTTACATCATTTCAAGTAATACATATAAAACTTTTGGTTTATCTACATTATATTTATTTTAAAGTACCTCCTTTTTGACACAAATATAATAATTAAAAGCTATTAAAATTGTTATTTAATTTATTTGTCCAATATAAAAAGAAAGACTCAATTTATCATTTTGTGTTTATTGTATCCTAATTCTAATATTTGCATCACTTAAAATAATTGATTAAAGTGATATAGTAAAAATATAGTTGAAGTAGCTAGAAAAATAATTTGTTAGGAATAATATTATAAAATCACAATAAATTTAGTTGAAAAATAATTAATAGAAACGATAAGGTAAAAGCAAGCAGGTATTTCATATGTCTTTGTCAAATTGGAAGATTTTTCATAAAATGCTCTCTACTTGAAAACCCTAACCCTAATGCCACCGACTTCTCAAGTTTGCCTACTCGTTGCTCATGGCTGCTCTAGCCAGTGGCCAAACTTCTTGTGAAGGGGGGCCACAAGTAACCTATACGGATCTGCTGAAACAACCAAAGGAGCCATCAAGGAAAGTCCCAATCAAGCCCATATCGTACTTGCATGGAGAACCTCAAGTCATTTGGGAATAAGAGGAGGTTGATTACATGATCGTCAACCAGAATATGGAATTTGCTGTAATAGGAAAATTCTCTTACGGATGGCTGATATACAAGAATTGAGAAAATTGATTCTTAAATAGTGCGAAATGAAAGGTGAATGTAAATTGGCCTACTTTGCTTAGACATATTTTAATTAGGGCCTTGTGAATGGAAGATTATGTTCACCTTTTGTTTAAGCCGACATTTTACATTTTCAGTAAGAATAAGTTTTTTCCCATGAGAACCTTTAAGTGAGATCTAATGTTTAAGGCAGAAGAGGAAACTACAACTGCAGTAGCCGAGATCTCTTTTCCTTCATTGCCACTAAATATTTTTGGGAAGGAGGCCCTTTTCTCCCTGGCTATGGCTTTGGGAAAGCCATTACAGGTAAATATGGCAACAAAAAATGAAACGAGACTTAGTTGTGCTAGGGTGAAAGTGAAAGCTGATTTACTCAGTGAATTCCCAAAAAGAATCAAAATTGTAGTTAGGAAGCTTAACAGTGAAATATCGAAGAGGTGGATCACTATCAAGTATGATTATATAATGTGCATGATTCAAGGGCACAATGAACAACAGTGTTATGTACTGCATCCAGAGCTATTTTCGGACAAGAAAGATAAGAAGTCAGATGAGGATAATAGCAACGATGCAAAAAATGACACCACCAAGGGGAAAGAGCCACCGCTAGAGAAAGATAATCAGAAATTCATGGAACAGAAAAACAAGAATAGGGAAGAGGGAGAAAGCCACAGATAAAGACAACATGAAATCATATTAGCCTCTTTTCTAGAAATTCTTTTGGAGTGTTACAGGCTGCCACACAAAACAAAGAAGGGGAACAAAGAGGACAAGAGAATGTAAAAGATATACAGGAACCATTGTTTCTAAAAATAGGGAGAAATCTCAACAAAGGGAAGAGAATTCTAGTACTGTCAAGGGGAAGAGTATATATTAGGAAAAAGAGTTGGAGGACAACGAGGCCCATAACTCAGCCTTAGGAGTTGATCAGTCCAAATCTGCTCAGACTCACAGCACTGGAAACAACCAAGGAAAAGCAGTGGAGGAATATCAAGGGCAAGATTCAGGCATAGATGGGAATAAGAAGTATAGGGGCTTAATGAATAACATATTGGGAGAAAGTTCTCAGGGAGAAACAATAGAAAAATTGTGACACCCAGTAACTTCATGCTTTTATGTATCCATGTTTCAAGCCTCATTTGGTTAGGTTGGGTGTGTATTAGGGTCATTGGAGACTTCTAGTACTTAGACGAGTTCAAGATTTCCTTATGAGTTGAGTTTTTGGGTGTTGGTTTGTGCCAAGGTCAACTCTAAACGAGCATAACTTTTAGCACATTTGGAACTGGATGACTCACGACATGTCAAATGAAATCCCTTTGAGTTAGCTTTCCAAAACACTTGGTTTCACCTCATTTCGAGTTCGGATGGAGTTATGACCATTTTCGTGAGACCCTCCCGTATGGACAGTGGGGGCTTGGACGGGCCATCTGGGCTTATTTGAGTTGGAAAAGACCATTTTTGGTCTAAGGCATGGGGGAAGACTAGTGGCACGGGCCATGTGGCTTGCTATTGACAATGTGACTGGTCGTAGAGTGTGTGCAAGTGAGGAAGAGTGGGCGTGGGAGGAGTTTTCTTGGCTAAATATTGTGCCACGGCCATCTTCATGGGCCATGGCAGGTCTGACGAGTCATGGACCTAGGCATAGGGTGGCCTGATAATATTTTTCTCACCAAGTATAGTTCAACAGACCATTACACGGACCGTGTAGCACCACACGGCCCGTGAGGGCTCCCGTCAAAGTGACGATGACGTTAATTTCTCTAAGTGTTCCAACTTTCAAATTCTTAACCAATTCTCATCTCACGGGCACTACACACAACCCGTGTGGGCCTCAGTGAGGCATCACTTTGCCAATTTTTCCATCCATTCATTAATAGAGTTTTCATAAATTTTATTTATTCTAATGACCTTTTTAGACTTCCAATGTTATCTTAACCTCCCCAAAAGACTTAAAACCTATTCAAAAGGATCAAACTCATTACTCTCAACTTGAATACACTCTAAAATCCTCTCAAAAGACTCTACCAAGACCCCAATACAAATTCAAGGAAACTCAAGAACAAGTTTGGATTTCAAGTCCATTCCAAGCTTTCATTTTTTCCTAACTCAATTTCAAGAGATTCAAGGTCTAAGGTATATGAGTTTCAACTATTGGGTTCTTTCATTCATGGTGACCAATCTTTTTTTTTACATAAATTATATGATTCTAAGTTGATTTACTTGTGGGTCTTACTTATTATGAATTTAAACTATGAACAATGTTGGGGTTTCATAAAAGTTGTGATTGTTTAAGAAAGTTTTGAGTTATGAATCTATGATCTATTTTTACATTTGATGGAGAGTTTTGACGTATCTTGATTGGGGTTTCATAAAAGTGTGATTGTCTAAGCATGTTTTGAGTTATGAATCTATGATCTATTTTGAGATTTGATGGAGAGTTTTGATGTATCTTACATAAGGGCATTATCAAGTGATGGCGGGTGGTCTTACATTGATTTTCTCACATGATTTCACTCTTGAATTGCATGATCTTAAACTAGCATTACAGCCCACAAGGCTGGGGTATCTTCTTACATTGATTTTCTCACATGATTTCACTCTTGAATTGCATGATCTTAAACTAGCATTACACACCCGCCAAGTATTTGATAAAATATTCGGTATGAATTATTGAACTATGGATGATCTATTGCATGACCTATGAACTAAGTAACTTTATGATGATAAAAGGAATGTTTATATATGTGTTGATTTCATGAAAGGTATCTTTAGTGTCGTCAGTTGACCATAACCAAGTTGAGCGGTTGATACCTCAAAAACCTTGATGGGAGGTGGTAAACCTATTAACCAAGTTGAGGGGTTGATACCTCAAACACCTTGATGGTAGGTGGTAAACCCATTAACTAAGTTAAGCAGTTGATGTCTCAAACACCTTTATGGGAGGTGATAAACCCATTAACCAAGTTGAGGGGTTGATATCTTAAACACCTCCAAGGGCAGTTTACCTTGGATTCCAAGTACTAAGTTGTTTGGTCTATGAAGATGGTCTCTTTCTACACATGTAATATGTTCTATATAAACATGTTTTACTTCAAGCATCATTCATGCATGCCATATTGCTATTATGTTCATTCAATGTCTATTTATGCATTTCAATTATGTTGCTTGTCCCTTGTTTCATTGCATCCTACATACTTAGTACATTCAAATGTACTAACGCATACTCTATGCCTATATGATGTTACCATGTAGGAACCAGATCTCTACTTGATTATCTTCCTCCTCCATATGGCTAGTACTATCTTTCAAAGCAAGTTGGTGAGTTCTCAACTCCGAGGACATGTTTCTTTGAATTTATGCTATGTATTGACTCTTATTATATTGGAAACTTATGACTATGAGGGTGAGCCCGGAGATTTTCTTGGCCGCCACTCCTATCTACGTATTAGAGGTATTGTTGGAACATTATGATGTATTAATGCTATACTTTGATTTTTTATGATTTTATGGTCTCAACTATGTCCCTTAACCTTGTTTTTCTCCTTTTACTATCTCTTGATGTTGTATTGCTTCCGTGACTTAGGATGTGCAATGATATGCTAAGAGGCTTGTTTGGGGTCTCCTCGGGTTCCCCATTCACCGTATTACATCTAAGCCCTAGATTCGGGTCATGAAAATCTTGGTATCTGTATATTAGGTTGTTAATGGTCCTGAACATCCAACACAACACGTCAATTAGAGTCTTATTCATGGTTGTGTTGTGCACCATGACTATGAGTAAGAGGCTATAAGGCATTTTAGGAAATATTTTCCTTCATCATGGTCTATGTCGTGCTATATGAGTTAGGTGAAGTTTCCTCTAATAAATGGTCTTTGCCATTTTTAGATCATGCCTAACATAAGTGGAAGAAGAGCACGCACTCCCAAAGAACTCCCCTCAATAATTTATTGATGAGATATACAAGGTATTGGATATCATGGGTGTTAGGTCAGAAGAGAAGGCGGAGTTAACAGCTTACCAACTCAAAGGGGTGTCTTAAATATAGTATACTCAATGGAAAGCGGAGAAGGGGAACAACAATATGATTCTATGGGAGGAATTTTAGGCGGCATTTCTCAACCAGTTCTTCCTTCTTGGACTTAGAGAGGTCAAAATGATGGAGTTCATGAATTTGAAGCAAGGGTCAATGAGTGTGAGGGAATATGCCCTCAAGTTCAACCAACTCTCTAAGATGTATGAGTGTTTCTGATTTGGTGAATGAGGAGTGTCGTGCTGCTATGTTGATTAGTGACATGAACTTGTCCCACCTAATGACTTATGCTGAGCAATTAGAGGGGAAGAAGTTGAGAAAGAGAAGGGGTAATGAGACCAAGAGGGCTCGTTTTGATGGTAAGTTCCAAGGACTCAAAAGTGACTGATTTCATCAAGGCCAAGGGTCTACTCATGTTTCTAATAGAAGGTTTGCCAATGACAACCCAAGGGTCTAAGGTAATGGTGCTGTGGCGCCTAATGCTATATGTCCAAAATGTGGTAGGGCTCATAGAGACCCATGTTTGAGATACACCAATGTTTGTTTCAGTTGTGGTGAAGTGGGGCATAAAAAGATTGATTATGTTTGTTTCAGTTGTGGTGAAGTGGGGCATAAGAAGATTGATTATCCTCGTAATCAAAACAAGGGTAAAGATGTTTGCCCACAAGGCTGGGGTATCTAAGCAGTCCCTTTGGGGAGGGGAGGCCAACAAGGTGGTACCCCAAGGCACAATCAGTTCTATGCTCTTCATGGGAGGCAAGGGGTTGATGAGGTTCCCGATGTCGTCACTGGTATGTTAAAAGTCTTTGATTTTGATGTGTATCCATTGATTGACCCAGGTGCCACTCTTTCTTTTGTTACCCCTTTTGTTTCTAAAATATTCCATGTTGAACCCGAGTTGTTGTGTGAGCCATATGAGGTGTCTACTCCCGTTAGTGCATCTATTGTTGCTAGTAGAGTCTATAAAAATTGTGAAAGTGCAAGGGGGGGGTGAATTTTATTTTCTTTCTTGCTTTTGTGTTTTATCCTGCACTTCAAGAGAGTCAACTAATGTAAAGATTAGTCAATTGGAGTTAGACAGATAATAGTACAGAGTAAAGTAAAAAGCGTTAAAGAAAATTTGACACCAGATGTTTTTATACTGGTTCGGATTCAATGTGAATCCTAGGTCCAGTCCCCTTGGGTTTCAAGGGATATCTCTTCAAGCCTTCAAGGGTGGGTTACAGGGATTTTAAACTTAAAAATTACAACACTCAGTTTCTTTCTTTTTCTTTTTGATACAATCCTCTCTTTCAAATTTTTCTTCTTTTCTCTCTCTTTTTTCTTTTTCAAAGTAAAACTAAAGATTACAAAGAATTTCTCAAAGATGAAAAGTTTTAAAGATGGTCTTGAAGGCAGTATGCTTGAGATATCCTGGATGCCTTCTTTTTATAGAAGAAGAGATGGCATCCTAAGGGTGTTAATCCTTGGATCGAGGCAGTAATGAGTCCTTTTTTCAAGAATAAGGTTGAAGGCTTCTTCAAGGGAGATTTTTTGGGTATGATTGCTTCCTCAGATTGAGACTTGATTGCTTTGTGATTGAGTCTTTGCTTGATCTTCTTCCCTTGTTTGTCTATGCTGTTGATCTTTGCTCGATCTTCCTTCCTTAATCATTATTACTGATTGATTCTTGATTTCCTGTGATTGTTATTGCTGATTGATTCTAGATTCCTAGATTGGATTTTTTGCCTTATTTTCTTGATCTTCTTTCCTTGATTTGTACAGGTTGATTTACTGTTGATCTGGATTGATTTCTTGATTCTTCTATCCATTTGATTCCTTTCCTTTTTACTTTTCAGCACAAGTGTAGATGTTATCTGTTCGCATTTAGTCCTGTTATGAATCCTATGTATTCATCATCAAAACAACAACATTAACACTAACAATCTCCCCCTTTTGGATGATGACAATATAAGTAGTAGTAAGTTGACTTCCTTGTTGTGTATGTCAACTAACTGCTCCACCTAAATGAATGTTGCTATGCTAGTTTTACTCCCCCTGAATAGTGGGTAGGTATTCTCCCCTTTTGACATCAGCAAAAAAGAAGGAATAACAAAATAATAAAAATAGTAAGGACCAGATAATAGTAGATATCAAATAGTTTAATAAAATAGGAGCATAGTACTTAAAAGCTGTAGTTGGCAGAAGCAGTCCACATAACAGAACATACATAAAAAAAAGCATCATCCAACAACATCAACCCTAAGGGCACAAAAAGTAAGAATAGTATTGATAAGAGTGGTCTTCAGGTTGTCAAACTGATTAGTCAGAGTTGTGGCCATAGCATCAGTGCTATTCTGAATTTTTAGAGCGACTCTGATGGTTTCCTTGATGACTTGAACCAGATGATGATGAATTTTTCCCACATCAGTTCCAGTCTCCTTGGTGATGTCCTTGACCTTGTTTAGGGTCTCTGTGATGCCCTCAAGTGTGAAGTGACATGACATGATCAGGTCTTGCAGGTTCTCAAACTTAGCATCCATGCTAGCGATCTTGATGTTTAGGTCTTCAATAGATTTAGGATCAGCTATGGCAGGCTTAAGAGGAGAAGATTTACCAGCAAGGTCATCGGTAGGATAAGGTAAAGGTTCAGTTTTGACAGATCAAGCGTCATTGATAAAAGAGTAGCTCATACTGCTGAAGGCTCTAGAGTTATAGCATTGTTTAACACAGAGAGGAGGGATGTCAGAGAGGCAAACATTGTTTGCCTCGAGAATCTTAGAAATGTGCATCCCATAAGGTAAACTCTAAGAGTCTTGAGTGGAGTCAACCATATGCACAAGGATGTAGAAGGATAATTTAAACCTTCTCTTAGACAGAAGATAGTAAGTGAAAAAAGTGTCATGAACAGAAAGGTTAGAAAGAGAGCCAGCACGGGGAACAAGGGTGGTTAACACGATATGAGCGAGCACTCTGACTTCAAAAGAAACATCTTTAAGTCCAAGATTTGAGGGACATGGACTAAGGGGGAAGACATAAGAGCTTTCTTAGCATCTTCAAAGGAGATGTTGAAGTCAGAGGGCTAAGAAGTTTTAACAGGGGAAGAGAACCCAGTGCAGTGGATTTCAAAAATTTCATCAAAGATTTCAGGATCCAGAAAAATTCTCTTTCCAAGAACTAGATATTCAATTTCACCAGGAGCTGATTGAAATCTGGCACATTTGTAGACACTAAATATAATGTTTAGTCTCTAGCTGTAAGATAGAGAAGAGATCTATCATGCCTCTATACTGAACTCATCAACACTCTTACCATTTTTATCTAAGTCTAAGTTGCAGGAAGGGATCATAGGAGTACTGATGGACTTGGCATTTTCCATTCTGAACGTTTGAATCAATTCTTTGGCATACTTACTTTGGCAAATGAAGATTCCTTGATCAGATTGAAATATTTATAGTCCCAAGAAAATTGTTAACTCACCCATGACACTCATTTCAAACTCACTTTGCATTAGATCAATAAATTCTTTGCACAGATTGTCATTAGTACTTCCAAAAATAATATCATCGACATAAACTTGAATAATAATATTATTAGAAGAGGATTTTTTGACGAAAAGAGTTGCATCAATGCTTCCTTTTGAAAAACCATGATTTAACAAAAAATTGCTCAAACGATCATACCAAGCTCTAGGCGCTTATTTAAGACCATAGAGAGCTTTAGTCAACTTGAAAACATGATTAGGAAAATTTGGATTTTCAAACCCAGGGGGTTGTTTTACATGAACTTCTTTATTTATAAAATCATTTAAAAATTTACTTTTGACATCCATTTGAAAAGTTTGAATCCTTTGAAAGCAGCATAAGTAAGCAATATGCGAATAGATTCTAACCTGGCAACAGGAGCGAAGGTTTTATCATAGTTGACTCCCTCCTGTTGAGAGTATCCTTATGCAACCAGTCTTGCTTTGTTTCTGATTACTATTCCATCTTTATTCAATTTATTTCTGAATATCCCATTTGGTTCCGATGATGGAGGAATTTCTGGGTTGGTTGACCAAAGTCCATACTTGATTCTTTTCAAATTGTTCCAATTCTTCCTTCATGTATTTTACCCATTCATTGTCCTTCAAAGCCTCTTCAACTTTCTTAGGTTCTAGATGTGAAATGAGAGCTATATTTGTACTTCTTTTATTTGAGGCCTTTGTCCTCATTC
Source organism: Solanum virginianum (assembly GCA_000787875.1). Taxonomy (NCBI): domain Eukaryota; kingdom Viridiplantae; phylum Streptophyta; class Magnoliopsida; order Solanales; family Solanaceae; genus Solanum; species Solanum virginianum. The sequence continues at coordinate 40,452 of DF360263.1, read as the reverse complement.
CATCATTTACATTTCCAATGATAAATTTCTTTGGATAGCCCAGTTCACTTCTTCATTCGTTTGGAACTAATTCTGTAGATGGTGGAGTTTCTACAGTAGTAGTCGACTGCTCTTTCTCTATGATTTCTTGTGAAGAGATGACTGCACTTTGTAAGTTGATGATCTCTTCATCATCGGAATTATACCTTTTCTCAGAGGGTTGATTAGATTCATCAAATATAATGTGAACAGACTCTTCTACAAATGAAGTACTATTGAAGACTCTATAAGATCTACTATTAGTAGAGTAGCCGAGAAAAATACCTTCATTGCTGTGAGGATCAAACTTACCAAGATTGTCCTTACCATTATTGTGAATGAAGCACTTACAACCAAAAGGGTAGAAATAGCCAACATTTGGCTTCTTACCATTCCATAGTTCATATAGAGTCTTTTTCAAGATAGGTCTAATGAGACATTATTTGAGAATGTGACATGCTGTGCTGACTGCCTCAGTCCAGAAATGATGTGGAAGATTATGCTCACAAATCATGGTTCTTGCCATGTCTTGAAGGGTTTTGTTCTTCCTTTCAACTACCCCAATTTGTTGTGGTGTTCGTGGGGTTGAGAAGTTATGCTCGTAACCTTCCTTATTGCAGAAATTTTTAAATGCTTTGCTTTCAAATTCTCCTCCATGATCGCTTCTAATGGCATTGATATAATAGCCTTTTTCACGCTGTACTTTCTTACAGAAAAACTCAAAATTCTTTAAGGTATCATCTTTGTTAGCTAAGAACAATACACATGTATAGCGTGAGTAGTCATCAACTATAACAAAGGCATACCTTTTTCCACCAATGCTAGTTATTCTAGTTGGACCAAAGTGGTCCATATGAAGGAGCTGCAAGGGTTTAGTAGTAATAACAATATTTTTATTTGCAAATGAGTTTCTGGTTTATTTACTTAATTAGTAGGCATCGCAGATCTGATCCTCAGTGTAGTCAATTTTTGGCAGACCAGCAACTAGGTCTAGTTTAGCCAGTTTCTCAATGAGTCTCATGCTGGCATGAGCTTCCTATGCCAAATCCATAGATCTTCAGTCATAGAGGCTTGGCAGATATGCTTGGTGGCTCCTTTGATGGAATCCCAAATGTAGACATTTTTATCTCTGTTTCCAGACAGGATCTTCTTTCCAGTGATGTCTTCTATGATGCATCCTATTTTTCTAAATCTTACTTCAAGATCAGAGTCACATAGTTGACTGATGCTCAGTAAGTTGAATTTGAGTCCTTTCACAAGATAAACATTTGTGATGTCGCAAGATTCGTTGAAGGAGATTGTGCCAACACCAACCACAGTTCCAGTTGAATTGTCTCCAAATTAAATTTTTCCTCCTCTATAGTCAGCTCCAGATTTGAACAAAGAATTGTTGTCCGTCATGTGGTTTGAACACGCACTATCAAGATACCACTTTCCTTTAGACTTAGTGCGATGTTCCTGTAAAATAAGATCAATTTTGATTTTTAGGTACCCAAATATGTTTGGGTCCTTTTTGGTTAGTTGTACTCTTGACCCTCCAGATTATGTTGGAAGGTTTTGAGTGACAAAAGTGACACCTGGAGTAGGTGTGTCCAGATTTTCCACAGTAATGACAAGATAGTTGATTTGAGTGATCAGAACCAGAGTGACTTCAGGAATCATTTTGAGAGAGTTGATTTGAAAGATTTTTTAGGACTGCCATGAGATTGAATAACTTTTAAATGATTTTTAAGCTTAAAGTTTTCTTCATCCAGTAAATCTCGTTCAACAACACAGACTTTAAGTTTGATTTCTAAAGCATTTTTTTCATCTTGAATGATTCTGAGATTTTTAAAAGATTTTTTCAAGTCTATAATGGCTTGATCTAGTAGATCTTTCAAGTAAAGATAATTATTGCAAAAGTCATTATTTACCTGGCTGCTTTCACCTATGTCCATGAAGCATACGTTTGTGTTATCATTATTGTTGTATTCCAATGTGTCTTCATCACTCCAGTTGTTAAAGACTTTATTCTTGAATTATCTTTGAGGGTATTTTCATTTGGCTTTGGGACACTTACTTGCAATGTGTCCATGCTTTCCACACTCATAGCACTTGTCATCATTACGATTGTAGTTAACTATTTATTTATTTTTGGAAGAGTTTTTCTTACCTCTTCTTTGATTTCTATTGTGTCTAAATGTTTCCATGACTGATTTTGTGAATAGAGCAATCTCATCTTTAAGTTTTCATCATCGTCTTGGACTTCATCAGTAGCTTTAAAAGCAATAGATTTTTTCTTGTCCTCCTCCTTTCCCTTTTTATTCAGATATGTTTTCTCAAAAGCAATCAAATCTCCTCTAAGTTCATTATATGTGAGGTGTTTTAGATCCATGCTTTTAAGAGCCACAACTTTTGCATGCCATTGAGGGGGTAGCCTTCTGAGGATTCTTCTAATATGTACAATGGGAGCATATTCTTTTCCTGCAGCTTTGAGTTCCCCAATGTTCTTGCTGAGGCGAGTGAACATGTTTTCCATATATTTTCTTCCTTCATTTGGAATAGTTCATACTTATAGACCAGTAGACTGACAATAGTCTCTTTAACTTTGTCAGTTCCCTCACAGGTGACTTTAAGTTTATCCCACATTTCTTTAGCAGTTTCACATCTTGAGATCTTCTCATATTCTTCTCTAGTGATGGCATTGTAGAGAGCATTTTTTGCCCTGGAGTTGATTTGAATGACTTCTATTTGCTCATTTGTATAGTTCTCCAGGCTTGGGATCACAACTGCTTGTCCACATTCAGCACTTGGTTGCCCTTTAGTTATTGATTTGGTGGGTGGAATAGGGATATCACCTAACTTGATGACTCTCCAGACCTTCACATTATAGGAATTTATGAATGTTTCCACTCTTATTTTTTAGTGAGAGAAATGTTTTCCATTAAAGTAGGGAGGTCTGGTTTGAGAGGTTCCCTCTTAAAACAGTGTTCCAATTGTTTGTTGTTGGTTTGCCATGATCTTTTCTCAACTGTGATTAAACAGAAAAAGTAATGAGATCAGACTCTGATACCAATTGAAAGTGTAGGGAGGGAGGGTAAATTGTATTTTCTTCTTTGCTTTCGTGTTTGATCCTGCACTTCAAGAGAGTCAACTAATGTAAAGATTAGTCAAATGGAGTTAGATAGATAATAGTGTAGAGTAAAGTAAAAAGCATAAAAGAAAATTTGACACCAAATGTATTTATACTGGTTTGAATTCAATGTGAATCCTAGGTCCAGTCCCCTTGGGTTGCAAGAGATATCTCTTCAAGCCTTCAAATATGGGTTAAAGGGATTTTAAACTTAAAAACTACAATACTCAGTTTCTTTCTTTTTCTTTTTGATACAATCTTCTCTTTTAAAATTTTCTTCTTTTCTCTCTCTTTTTCCTTTTTTAAAGTAAAACTAAAGATTACAGAGAATTTCTTAAAGATGAAGAGTTTCAAAGATGGTCTTGAAGGCAGTAGGCTTGAGATATCTTTGATGCCTTTTTTATAGTCGAAGAGATGGCATCCCAAGGGTGTTGATCCTTGGATCGAGGCAGTGATGAGTCCTCTTTCCAAGAATAAGGTTGAAGGCTTCTTCAAGGGAGAATTTCTAGATATGATTGCTTTCTCAGATTAAGACTTGATTGCTTTGTAATTGAGTCTTTGCTTGATCTCCTTCCCTTGTTTGTCTATGCTGCTGATCTTTGCTTGATCTTCTTTCCTTGATTATTATTACTGATTGATTCTTGATTTCCTATGATTATTGTTGCTGATTGATTCCAGATTTCCAGATTGGATTTTTTGCCTTGTTTGCTTGATCTTCTTTCCTTGATTTGTGCAGGTTGATTTACTGCTGATCTGGATTGATTTTCTGATTCTTCTATCCATTTGATTCTTTTCCTTTTTGGTTGTTCAGCACAAGTGTAGATGTCATCTATTTTGCATTTAGTCCTGTTATCAGTCCTGTGTATTCATCATCAAAACAACAACATTAGCACTAACAAATTGTCCCGTTTACATTTTGCTTAAAATATTTCCATGTGAGTTTGTTGAGTTGGACATGTTAGATTTTGACATTATTCTTGGGATGGATTGGTTATGCATACTACGCCTCTATTGATTGTAGGACCCATAGGGTCAAATTCCAATTCCCCAATGAACCCGTCATTGAGTGGGGGAGTCATGATGTGGTGGTCAAGGATAGGTTTATTTCTTGCGTTAAAGCCCAAAGGTTGATCTCTAAGGGGTGTCTCTATCATCTTGTGAGGGTTAGAGATGTGAAGTCTAAAGTCCTTCCCATAGAGTTGGTTTAGGTATTTAATGAGTTCCTAGATGTCTTCCCAAATGACCTTCTTGGTGTTCCTCCTGAAAAGGAAATAGATTTTGGCATAGTTCTCCTTCCCGACACTCAACCTATTTCTATTCCCCCTTACCGTATGGCCCCAACAGAGTTAAAGGAGTTAAAGGAGCAATTAAAGGATTTGTTAGAGAAGGGTTTTATTAGGCCTAGTCAATCGCCTTAGGGTGCATCGGTGTTGTTTGTGAAGAAGAAGAATGGTTCTCTTAGGATATTTATTGATTACCGACAACTTAATAGAGTCACCATCAAGAATAAGTACCCTTTACCAAGGACTAATTATCTTTTTGACCAATTTCAAGGGGCTAGTCACTTCTCTAAGATTGATCTTCGTTTTGGGTATCATCAAGTGAAAGTGAGGGAGTGTGACATTCCCAAGATAGCCTTCCGGACTAGGTATGAGCACTATGAATTTGTAGTTATATCTTTTGGATTGATCAATGCATCAACTATCTTCATGGATCTTATGAATAGGGTCTTCAAACCCTACCTTTGATTCGTTTGTTATGGTCTTCATTAATGATATTTTGATCTTTTCCTATAGTAAGGAGGAGCATGTAAGTCATTTGAGGGTGGTGCTACAAAGGTTGAGGGAAGAGAAGTTGTATGCTAAGTATGAGAAGTGCGAGTTTTGGTTGCAAGAGGTGGCCTTTCTAGTTCATGTAGTGTCAGAGGATGGGATTAAGATGGATCCGAGAAAGATGAAGGTGATTAGAAATTGGCCTAGAACTTTGAACCCATCAAATATTAGAAGCTTCTTGGGCTTAGCGGGTTAGTATCAGAGATTCGTGAATAGGTTCTCTTCTATTGCTTCCCTTATGACTAAATTGACTCAAAAGAAGGCTAAATTTGTGTGGACCGATGAGTGTGAAAAGAGTTTCCAAATTTTGAAGGATAAGCTTGTGTCTGCTCCTACTTATCATGTGTTCACCCAAAAAGATCTCAACTTGAGACAATGAAGGTGGTTAGAGCTTTTTAAGGATTATAATATGAGTATACATTATCACCCGGTAAGGCTAATGTTATGGCCGATGCTTTAAGTAGGGTGTCCATGGGTAGCCTTGCACATATTGGGGATGAGGGCAAAGAGATAGCTAGAGAGGTCCATCAGTTGGCTAGATTGGAGTTAGGTTAGAGGAGGTTAATAATGGTGGAGTAGTGGTGGTTGATGGTTCCACAATCTTTGTTGATTGAGGAGGTGAATACAAAGCAAGATCTTGACCTCACCTTACTAGAGTTGAAGGCTTTGGAGAGAGGTAGAAAAGTGGAAGTTTTCTCCCAAGGGGGAGATAGTGCCCTTAGGTACCAAGGTAGGTTGTGTGTGCCTAGTGTTGATGGCTTGAGGGAGAAGGTTCTTGATGAGGCTCATAATTCTTCCTATTCCTTTCACCCCAGTTCTACAAAGATGTATAGGGATTTGAGAGAGTTGTGTTGGTGGGGAGGTATGAAGAAAGACATTGCTAAGTTTGTATCCAGTTGCCATAACTGCCAACAAGTCAAACCTGAATATTAAAGGTCGGGTGACCTAGCCAAGACATAGAGATTCCTACTTGGAAGTGGGATGAAATTAACAAGGTTTTTATGGTTGGGTTACCTAAAACTAGAAAGGGTTTTGATTCTATTTGGGTTGTGGTTGATAGGATGATAAAGTTGGCTCATTTCCTACCGATTAAGACTACATATGGAGCCAAAAACTATGCTAAATTATACATCCATGAGTTCCTAAGATTGCCTGGGGTGCCTTTGTCTATCATATCAGATC
>DF360263.1:18659-33223 GCA_000787875.1 Solanum virginianum | reverse complement strand
ACACTTAGAATTGGATGACACACGACATGTCAAATGAAAGCCCTTTGAGTTAGCTTTCCAATGCACTTTGTTTCACCCCATTTTGAGTTCAAATGAAGGAGTTATGACCATTTTCATGAGACCCTCTGATGTAATGAAACCACACGAGCAACTTGATGGGCAGTGGGGCCTTGGATGAGACGTCTGGGTTGCCTTGAGCTGGAAAAGACCATTTTTTGGTCTAAGGCATGGGGCACGACTAGTGGCACAAGCCATGTGGCTTGCCACTGACCGTGTGGCTAGTCGTGGAATGTGTGCAAGTGAGGAAGAATAGGCGTAGGAGGATTTTTCTTGGCTAAGTGTTGTGCCACAACCATCTTCACGGGCCGTGGCAGGTCTGACGAGTTGTGGCCCTAGGCGTGGGGTCACTTGGTAATATTTTTCTCACCAGTGTAGTTTAACGGACCACTGCATGGACCACGTAGCATCACACAGCCTGTGAGGGCTCCCGTCAAAGTGACGATGACGTTAATCTCTCTAAGTGGTCCAACTTTAAAATTTTTGTCCAAGTCTCATCTCACGAGCACTCCACACGACCTGTGTTAGCCTCAGTGAGTCATCACTTTGCCAATTTTTCCATCCATTCATTATGGTGTTTTCGTAAATTGTATTTATTCTAATGAGCTTTTTAGATTTCCAATGTTATCTTAACCTCTCCAAAAGACTTAAACCCTATTCCAAAGGATCAGATTCATTACTCTCAACTTGAAGATACTCTCAAATCCTCTACCAAGACCCCAATACAAATTCAAGGAAACTCAAGAAAAAGTTTGGATTTCAAGACTCTATTCCACGCTTCTATTCTTTCCCAACTCAATTTCAAGAGATTCAAGGTCTAAAGTATGTGGGTTTCAACCATTGGGTTCTTTTATCCATGGTGCCCAATTTTTCTTTTTACATAAATTGCATGATTCTAAATTGATTTACTTGTGGCTCTTACTTATTATGAATTTAAACTATAAACTATGTTGGGGTTTCATAAAAGTGTGATTTTCTAGGCATGTTTTGAGTTATGAATCTATGATCTATTTTGAGATTTGATGGAGAGGTTTGATGTATCTTGCATGAGGGCATTACCAAGTGTTAGTGGGTGGTCTTACATTGATTTTCTCACATGATATCACTCTTGAATTGCATGATCTTAAACTAGCATTACACACCCGCCAAGTGTTTGATAAAATGTTCGATTTGAACTATTGAGCTATTGATAATCTATTGCATAACCTATGAACTAATTAACTTTATGATGATGAAAGAAATGTTTATATGTGTGTTGATTTCATGAAAGGTATCTTTAGTGTCGTAAGTTGACCATAACCAAGTTGAGGGGTTGATGCCTCAAACACCTTGATGGGAGGTGGTAAACCCATTAACCAAGTTGAGGGGTTGATACCTCAAACACCTTAATGGGAGGTGGTAAACCATTAACCAAGTTGAGGGGTTGATACTTCAAACTCCTTGATGGGAGGTGGTAAACCCATTAACCAAATTAAGGAGTTGATACCTCCAAGGGTGGTTTACCTTGGATTCCAAGTACTAAGTTGCTTGGTCTATGATGATGGTCTCTTCCTACACATGTAATATGTTCTATATAAGCTTGTTTTACTTCAAGCATCATTCATACATGCCATATTGTTATTATGTTCATTCAATGTCTATTTATGCATTTCAATTACATTGCTTATCCCTTGTTGTATTGCATCTTACATACTTAGTATATTCAAACGTACTAATGCATACTCTATGCCTACATGATGTTACCATGTAGGAATCAGAGCTCCACTTGATCATCTTCCTCCTCCACGTGGCTAGTACTTTCTTTCAAAGAAAGTTGGTGAGTCCCCAACTTCGAGGACATGTTTCTTTGAATTTATGCGACTCTTATTATATTGGAAACTTATGACTATGAGGGTGAGCCCGGAGATTGTCTTATCTCTTGCTCCTATCTATTTATTAGAGTTGGAACATTATGATGTATTAATGCTATACTTTGATTTTCTATCTATGTACCTTAGCCCCATTTTTCCCCTTTCTACTATCTCTTGATGTTGTACAATTGCTTTTGTGACCAATGTTGTGTAATGATATGCTAAGAGGCATTTTTGGGGTCCTCTCAGGTTCTCCATTCGCTATGTCACGTCTAGGTATTAGGTCTAGATCGTGATAAAAAGAAAGAGTAGATGACAGTAATGGTGGAGAGTCATCAAGAAAGGCACCTGGAGCAGAAGGTGATGGGAGTTCCAATCTAAAATTAATTAGTAAATATAAAGGGGATGGAAATGCTCATCTGGAAGAGCCAGATGATATGGAAAACAATATTCAACAAATTAGTAACGAAGGAGATTTATCTCCAAGACATACTAATTTTCTGAAAATTGATTCCAAAAGGAGAAGATCAATGGTGCCTCTATAGGTGAAAATGCTGAGTAGTCGGAACAAACCATCCAGTGATCAGTGATAGAGAAAACGCTTTTTTGGAATATTAGATCCTTTAATACTCATAAGTCTTTTAAAAAATTAATGGATTTAAATAGAAGGAACCATTATGCTTTTATTGCATTGATGGAACCCTTTCAAGAGCTAATTCAAATTTAAGAATATAAGAGAAAATTAAGATTCAATAATGCTGCAGTCAACTATTTAGGCAAAATATAGTTTTTTGGAAGGAAAAATGGATGGCAACAGTAATACTAGATACAGTTCAACAGGTAACTGTTAAGTTCTGTTTCAACAACAAGCATTTTATGATCTCCTCAGTGTATGCTAGGTGTAATGAGATGAAAAGATTGGAGCTGTGGGATTACAAAGCATTTAAGAGAATAGTGAGATTCTATGGATCATAGGTGGAGATTTCAATGTGATAATAAATGAAGAGGAGAAATTTGAGGAGGGGAGGGTCTTTCTTTTGAACAAAGTGAAGCAACTGATTTTGCCCTATTCATCAACAGTTATGCTTTATCAGAAATAAGGTTTATTGGGAGTAAATATACTTGGTGGAATGGAAGAACTGAGGAAACTTGTATTTTTAAGAGACTAGACAGAATTTTGGTGAATGATGCATACTAGGAAATTTTTCCTAACTCTGAGGTACAACACCTCATCAAATAGGGGTTTGATCACGCCCCGCTGCAACTGATTTGTAACACTGATAGTGATAACATGGTGAAACCTTTTCACTTCCTTAATTTATGGACAAAATATAAAGATTTTAAGGAAGTGGTGAGGCAGAACTAGGTGTTGGATTTTAGTGGCAGCCCTTTTAGAGATTTTAAGGAAGTGGTGAGACAGAGCTCAGTTCAGATGATTGAACTAGTTCCTAGGTTGTTGATTTAGCCAAGGCCATGTAGTTATATTGTTGTTATTATCGTTTTGTCTTCTTAACCTACCATTTATGCTAGCAAGTAGTTGACCTTATCCTCCCAGGTACATTTTCTATCTCTTTATACTACACTTCTGTCTCTTGCAAATCATGGTACAAGTCCCCGTTGTTGATTGCCTATCGCTAAGGATTTTAAGAGATCTTGGTGAGCTCCTGGCATTCGAAGTTGTCGATTTCCCTCTTACTACTTCTAGACTAATCTTTATTTTATATTTTGAGATGGTGTGTACCGCTAATGTATTTGAAAAGCTTTGTATCCTTGTTTTATATAGTAGAAACTCAAATATTAACTTATGTCAGGTCTTGGGGTGAGTTGCGGTATGTGATTTCTTTGGTTTTTGTATATAGTACCTTGTTCATGGCAAGATTTTCTTAGTAGGTTTTTTTCTATTGGGTAGCTCATCGCCAATTGTTCCAGGTTATGAGTTAGGCTTATCTACCAGTGTGTTGGGATAGGTGCCATTATGGCTTGAGAAATCGGGTCATGACAAGTCTTTTCAGAACTATCTGGATTTGCCACATACCAAGTAAAAACGTACTCTATAGTCTCTATGTCCCACAATTTATAAAATACACTTTTTTTGGTCTTTTGACAAAACACACGCTACCTTTCAGTAACTAGAAATAACTTAACTTTAAAATTTTATTTTTATCCTTAAAGAAATAACTATAGTCACACGAATAGCCATGATTTCTTTAGACCATAAAATTTAAAGAATTTTTTCAAATTAAACGTTGCGCGTAATCAAATAACTATATTTTTCAAGAATGTGTACAGTTAGGGGCTGATCTATGTATTGGATTGGGGGATGTCATGATACCCACTCGTGTCTGTCAAAACTCTATATTAATTGGCATATATGTATGAAAATTTGTATAAATATAAAGTATGGCACCCACATTAGCAAAGTGAATTTGTAATTTAATGGTAAAGTGTTAAGCTTCCCTTTGCACGGTATTAATTTTCAATCTAAGCATATGCAACTTTTGCGCAAATTAAGCCTGAAAATTATTTTACAAAAATATTCTTGTAGGGTAGAGTTGAACCCTTGACTTCTCCTATTCAAATGTTCAAACCAATTGACTTGCCAAAGCAATTCTTACTTAAAATATTGAGGCTAAAACTTATTATATCTTGCTTAATTAAGTTTTTAAAATCAACTTATCTTTAAAAAATATTTTTATCAAAAGTGCTTTGAAAAATAAATATTATTGATGAGAATCAATTTGCATTTGACTAATAAATTTAAAATTACTTTTATGAACCAATTAATGTTTTACTAAGTTTTTTTTAATTTCTGGCCAGATGTCCAGTATTCATATTGGAGTTTGATTAAATCCGGAGTCGCCCCTAAAAGTCCCAACTTGAAATTGTAGAATTGATAAATACTTTCAAGTCAATTGTTTTGTAAAGTGTCCACATGAGCATGCACTTTATGTAAAAGTTAATGAAAATGGTGACATATTACTTGTTTATTTGTATGTGGATGATTTGATCTTGATAGGAAATAAACCTAAGATGTTTGAAGATTTCAAGAAGTCAATGGCAAGAAAATTTGAGATGAAGGATATTGGCTTAATGTCATACTATCTTGGCATTAAAGTGGAGCAGAAGAATGATGGGATATTTATTTCTCAAGGAGAATATGCAAAAGAGATTCTCAAGAAATTTGAGATGGAGAATTGCAAGCCTGTTAGCACCCTCGTTGAATATGGAATTAAACTAAGCATGAATATGGAGAAAATATCAATTCTACATATTTCAAGAGTCTTGTTGGAAGCCTAAGGTATTTAACTTGTATGAGACCTGATATTCTTTTTGGTGTTGGACTTGTTAGTCGTTTTATGGAAAATTCAACAACTTCCTATCTAAAAGCACCCAAAAGAATACTCTGATACATTAGAGGTACATTTGATTATGAAATTTTTTATTCATGTTTCAAGGACTTCAAGCTTGTTGGCTATTGTGATAGTGATTGGGGTGGTGATGTTGATGATCAAAAAAGTACTACTGGGTTTATTTTCTTCCTTGAGATTTCTGCATTTACATGGAATTCCAAGAAATAATCAATTGTGACTTTGTTAACATATGAAGCAGAATATTGATCTTAGGCGTATTTATATGCCTAACTAGTCAAAAATACCCATAAATAGAGACAATTCAGAGGGTAAATCCATAGAGTCTAGGTGTTTTAGTTAGTTTTTCTCTTATTTTGCTAATGCAGGGCCAAGTGCGCCGGTTGATTGTGTTTTGCAGGATTTTTCTGTAGTTAGGCAAGTCTGGAGTTACACCCGAATTTGAAGGAATAACACAACCTGGGATTCAGAAGATAAAAGTCAGTGGAAGCAACAAAAAGACCAAAGTCCACTTGGCAGACTTGGGACGAAGTTGTGAAAGTTGAAAAAATGCGAAAAAAGGCGCAAAGCTAAAAAATGTGCCAAGACCACATCGCGAACTGGTGTAAAAGGTGGGTAAAAGTGTACATTCAGCAAAATAAGTGAAAACCCAATATACATAAGGGGTCCACATAACAGACCTGAGGATAAGATGCGGAAAAGTCGAGTTACAGAGTTTTAAATTATGTTCTATCATAGACTTTAGGTTTACATTCTGTTTTTATGCAAGAACTACAGTAGAGACGACGAAGAACCTTGTTCTAAGGTTATTTTAGTTAGTTTAATCTCGAAACCTTGGTTTTTGATTTTTTCCATATCATTCATGGTGTATTCTTTGACTATAAGTGGCTAAGTCTCCATATTCTAGGGTCGTAGCCAAAAACAATATTTAGTTCTTTACTTTGAACATCTAAAAATAGGTTCTTTTGATTTTTCCTATGCTATTTTTATCTATACTTCATAACCTGATCAATTAAGGAGTAAATTAATTGTTCACTCTAGATTCGAGAGATGTTGGATTAGATAGAATGCAGTAGTATAGAAAGCTTGTTCGACTAGAAAACTAGGTTGATTCGTGTAAGAAAGACCTGTGACAACTATCCTTACACCCCGCTCGGTTCATAATATTGGAAGATAACTTTAATGCATTTTATTGGTCTGTATATCATCGCTCAATGATGTAGTTCGGAAGTCAATAACGGTTGGTCGGCAAAGGCATGCAACCCTATTCAGGTATTTTAAACCCCATGAATCAGTAATCAGGAACCCAGACATAGATATACATTGTTGAGACTAAACAGAGTCGTTAACGCTACAATCTCAGAATTGCTTGTTAATTGATATTTTTGCAGTAAAAATTAGATTAGTTTAGAAGAAATTTATTCTTTACATTCATTTGACTTACACTTTCACATCTTTTTACCAAAAGCACCATAAACATGATAACTCAGATTGGTTGTTGATTTCATTCAAATCCTTTGGGTTTGACAACCCGGCTCCTTAATCACGCCCACTATATTACTTATGAGACCACGTACACTTGCTTGTACTGGGGAGAAACATGTTTTTAGCGCTGTTGTCGAGGATTTGAAGTGAATTGGTTAATTATCTGAGTTGTTTTGTTTTGTGTTGTTCACTACATTTGATCTTAGCGGTGTTATTGTGCAGTTAATAGATTAATAAGCTAGAAGATCAGGGTTCCTATTTTCGTCAATCAAAGAGGACAGTGAGGGTTTTGTTCCAAACTATTGAGTAGGAAGATCAAATGGATAATAAGGAAGGAGTTGACCCTATTGGAGAGGACATGGTGAAAAATGACACACTTGCATTACCACCGCCCGCAACTGCACCACCAACACTGAGGCCAGTGAGGGTGTGGCAATCCCGAGAACCACTCTACTGGACAGTTCACCAAACTACCACACAAAGATCCACAGGTTTATCTTTAGAATTTCTAGAGATTATTGATACCTTCATTACTATAGCAGTGAACTATGACTATGTGAGGATGACCCTATTCCGCTTCTCATAGTTAGGGGAAGCCTAGAGGTGGTTACAAATTGAGCCACCAAACTCCATAGTATCCTGGGATGATTTGGCCCGTAAGTTTCTCACTCGATTCTTCTCATCTGGCAAGACAACCAAACTTAGAAGTATGATCTTGAGCTTTAAACAGAGATCTGGGGAAATTTGTATCAAGCATGGGACAGGTTTAAAACTCTCTTAATTAATTCTCCACACCATTTTCAAGCTAACGAGGTACTGATCCATACCAGGCCATAATTGTCAAGGATTTGGGAACATATATAACCCTAATTGGAGGAACCACCCAAATTTCTCATGGGGGAAATTAGCAGAATCATGGGCCACTTCAGCAGATACCACAGGGTGGTAATGCTTATCAGAATCAGCCGGTATAGCAGCCTACAAGACAGGCCAATCCAAACACTATGACTAAAAGTAAGGTGTTGAGATAAATTCTGGCAAACCATAATAGACAAGAAGAGGAGATTCAAAGGCATAAGCAGGATCTCTAGAATTTGGAGAAGTAGATGGATAATTGGCCAGCTCAATAAATTCTAGACCTCAAGAAGGCCTCCCAGGTTACACTAATCCCAACCCAAAGCAAGTAAATATAGTCAGCACAAGGAGTGGAAGACCCTTGACTGAGTTGGTCCCTAAGAAGAAGAATGGAGAAGACCAGAATGCTGCATCGAACAATGAGGCTAGAAATCCTAGCCCCAGTACTGATGAGGCAACTCTATTGCTAAAACCTCATCCTCCTCCATTCCTACAAAAGTTGAAAAAGAAGAAAGAGGATGACTGCTTCCAGAAGTTCATCGGGATGCTAAAATGGGTACAAATTAACTTACCCTTGATTGATGTTTTGCAGGGAATCCCGAAGTATGCCAAGTATGTCAAGGTCATTGTGGCAAACAAGACCAAATGGCCTGAATATGAGATTATAGCACTTACAGAGGCTTGTAGCTCTAAGATTCTAAATAGATCACACTTGCTAGCTATGTTAAAGGATCCATGGAGTTTCACTGTGCAAGTAACCATTAGGAGTTGCCTGAATACAAGAGGCCTGTGTGATTTGGGAGCGAGCATCAACCTTATGCCCAGCTCTTTATTCTTGAAGTTGTAGCTTGGAAGGCTGAAGCCTACCACGATTGTGTTATAATTGGCAGATCGATCCGTGGCTAGGCCAGATGGTGTCATTGAGAATCTCTTAGTCCAAGTGGGATCTCTCATCTTCCTCGTGGACTTTGTCATCCTGGATTTTGAATCAAACCCTGAGGTCCCATTTATACTTGGGCGCCCATTCCTAGCGACAGGAGGTGCTTTAATGGATGTTATAGCAGGAAGGCTCACCATGAGAGCCCATGAAAAATTGGAGGTCTTTGATGTCTATAAAGCTATGAAGCTATCGATGCATATGAAGATCTGGTAACCATCCAACTGATAGACACTACAGTTCCTACGAGCCAAGTTAAGATCACAGACCCACTAGCTAGGGTGTTGTTGAACCAAGGGTTAGTGGATGATGATGAGGCCAAAGAAATCGAGAGTGTATTGAACCTTCATAATGTGAGTATGCTGAAGAAAATAGTTGAGCATTGAACAAGGTGTTGCCCGAAATTGAAGAGGCTCCTCAGCTAAGAGTTGAAGAAGTTACCCTCACATCAGAGGTATTAATTCCTTGGTGAAAATAATATATTACCTGTAATCTTGTCTGCTTCATTGACTGTAGCCCAGGTAGATGTTCCTATGGTGGTCCTAAAGAAACAGAAAAGAGCAATGGGTTAGTATATGTCAGACATCCATGGCATCAGCCCAGCCTTGTTTATGCACAGAATCTTCATGGAGGAGGGTCATAAGCCAGTAGCCCAACCATAGAGTAGATTAAATCCAATCATAAAGAAAGTAGTAAAGAAAGAAGTTATCAAGTGGTTGAATGCAGGGATCATTTTCCCATCTCAGACAACAAGTGGGTAAGCCCTGTGCAGTGTGTCCCTAAGAAAGAAGGCAGGACAATCGTCACTAATGAGAAGTATGAGTTGATCCCAATAAGAACGGTGACGGGGTGGCATATTCGCATAGATTACAGGAAGTTAAATAATGCCACTAGGAAAGATCACTACCTTGTGCCTTTTATAGATCAAATGTTGGATAGACTAGCTGAGAAGGAGTACTATTCTTCTTGGATGGGTACTCAGGATACAACTAGATCACCATTGCACCCAAGGACCAAGAAAAGATGACCTTCACATATCCGTATGGTACCTATGCTTTCAAATGCATGCCCTTTGGTTTGTGCAATGCACCCGCCACTTTCCAAAAGTGCATAATAGCCATATTCCATGACATGGTGGAGGATTTCATGGAGGTGTTCATGGATGACTTCTCTGTCTTCAGTGAGTCTTTTGAAAGGTGTCTGCAGAATTTAGACAGAGTACTAGTAAGGTGTGAGAAGACTAACCTCATTCTTAACTAGGAAAAATGTCACTTCATGGTTAAGGAGAGGATAGTCCTAGGCCACAAGGTGTACAAGCGAGGGTTAGAGGTAGACAGAGCAAAGATAGAAATGATTGAGAAGTTTCCACCACTGGTGTTAGTCAAAGGAGTCTAGAGTTTTCTAGGATATGCGAAGTTCTACCGCAAATTCATTAAGGACTTCTCCAAGATTGTTAAGCCATTGTGCACCCTGTTGTAGAAAGAGGTACTCTTTCACATTGATGATTCTTGTTTACAGGCCTTTGAACTACTGAAAAAGAAGTTGGTAGAGGCCCCAATCTTGATAGCACCCGACTAGGTTCTCCCATTTGAGCTAATGCGTGATACTAGTGATACAGTAGAGGGGGCAGTGATGGGGCAGCGCAGAGACAAAGTGTTCCACTCAATATACTATGCCAGCAAGACTGTGGATGCTATACAAGGTAATTACATGATTATTGAAAAGGAAATATTGGTATTAGTATATGCATTTGACAAGTTCAGAGTATATTTGGTGAGAACCAAAGTTGTGGTGTTCACAGACCATGCGACCGTGAAATACTTGTTCAACAAGAAAGATGCTAAGCCATGACTGATCAGATGGATCCTATTGTTTCAAGAGTTTGATATCGAGGTTAAGGATCATAAAGGGAGTGAGAAGCAAGTTGCGAATCACCTGTCCCATCCAGAAACTAATGCTCACATAGGTGAGCAATTGCAGATCAAAGAAGAGTTCCCTGATGAGCAGCTGTTAGCAATTGAGGTGGAACAACTACTATGGTACGTAGATATAGTGAACTATTTGGTAAGTGGTGTATTCCCTCTTGATGTTACTTATTAATAGAAAAAAAAAGGTTGGCTCATGATGCGAAGGCGTATATATAGGATGAGGCTTACCTTTTCAAACAAGGGGCCATATGAATGGTGAGAAGATGTATTCCGAAGGCTGAGATGAAGAAGATTCTAGAGAGATTTCATCCATCTCCGTATGGGGGTCATGATGGTGGTGAACGAATAGCACATAAGGTATTGCAATCAGGGTTCTTCTGGTCATCTCTTTTCAAAGAAGCTATTCAGTTCTCTAGGGCCTTTGATGCTTGTCAGAACACTGGTGCCATATCTCGGAGGCATGAGATGCCCCTAAACAATATTCAGGAGGTAGAGATCTTTGATGTTTGGGGCATAGACTTCATAGGGCCATTCTCACCTTCGTTCGGATGTCACTATATCATGGTAGTTATTGACTATATTTCTAAATGGGTAAAAACAGCAGCCCTCCCAACAAATGATGATAAGGTGGTGAGAAAGTTCCTCAAGAATAACATCTTTACTCAGTTTGGTACTCCAAGAGCCATCATCAGTATTGGAGGTACATACTTTCTCAACCAAACCATGAAGAACCTTGTGGCAAAATATGGAATAACGAATAAAATGGCTACAACTTACCATCTGCACATAAGTGGACAAGTGGAGGTGCCAAACCAGGAGGTCAAGCAAATATTACAGAAGATAGTGAATGCCACCTAGAAAGATTGGGCAATTAAGCTTGATGAAGCTTTGTGGGCGTACCAGACAATGTACAAGACCCCGATAGGCACATCCCCTTACACGCTAGTGTATGGTAAGGCTTTTCACCTACCAGTCGAGCTCCAACACCAGTCTTACTAGGCAATAAATAGGCTAAATCTTGACACAGAGCTCGTGGGTAGGAAGAGACTAGAGCAATTGGAGAAGTTGGACGAGTTTTGATTCCAAGCCTATGAAAATGTCAAGCTCTACAAGAAGCGAACCAATAAATGGTACGACCAGCAAATCATCAAGCAAAACTTTAAGCCAAGACAATATGTAATACTCTTTAACTCTCGCTTGAAATTATTTCCAGGAAAGCTGAGATCCAAATGGAGTGGACCATATATGGTGGTAGCGGTCACTTTCTATAGAGCTGTGGTGTTGAAAGATGTGACTACGAACCAAACTTTTTTGATGAATGGTGAACGTGTCAAACATTACTACGGTGAGGACACAAATCAAGTTGAAGAGGACATTGAGTTAGCCAATGATGAATAAGCTGATGGTGCATCGTGTCACGACAATAAATCAGGCACTGCACGGGAGGCCACCCGTGGTGAGGTAACAAGTAATTGAGTCTTCTTTATTTTATTTTTATTTGTAAAAAAATAAATAAAATATAAAAATAAAAAAATCAGAAAATCAAATCCCGTAATTAAAATATGCAAAATTTGCACAAATACAGGTTCCTGATACCTCCACGTTATAGACCTTGTACAATTTTGTGAAAAATTTTCCGTCCTTATTTTTCGACGATTTGTTGGATATTTTTTGTATTTTTTTGGTCTAATCTATTTGTTTTAGTGTTTTGAAGCAGGTTCAGGTGTTCAGGGGATTTTACGGGGTCCGGTGAGAAAAAAGTAATTTTTTTGGAGCTCCGGACAGTAAGCATCCGTGATGGTACTATGACGCGGACGCATCGCAGATGCGTACTGTCCCAGACGTCAAGAAATGAAGAATTACAAGTGTAACTCCGCGTTCTCTCCGTGACGCAGAGGGAACGCGAATGTATGTTAAAACATCCATGTCCTAATATGGCCCCACCCTCCTTTAAATACCCCAAACTCGATTTTTCTCGCATTTTTACACAACCCCCGACCATAAACCCTTGTCTTTCAATTTTTCTCTCATTATTCTTCCCTTATTCACCCAAGTTTCAAACAAATTCATGTCGCACAATAAGTGTGTAAAGATATTCACTGCATAGAGTCCATTCTCCACACAAGGCATGTTTTCTCCACTTTAATTTTGCTTGATGTTAATGCTTCATTGGATGAAATCTTTGATGATTGTAAGTAAATTCGACATGAGTTATGTTATTTAATGTTAGGGTTATGTGGTTTGACTTTAGTTATTAGTTAATACTTGTGGGAGTGATGAATTTTGGGTGAATTTGTTGAATTGAGGGATTTTGTGTGCTTAACTATTAAGGGTGATAACCCTTGGCCGAAAATTGTGGGAAAATTATGAAAAAATGGGGGTTTGTGTGCTATTAGCCTTGTAGTATGCTTGTTATGATGTTTCTATGCAGAATTTTCCAAATCTTAAGTGTGGGATGCAAAACGTTGTTTGGGGGTTCAATTTGCTTGAAAGTTCTATGGTGCTTTTAGGGTTGAACATGTGAGTATCAAAATTGGTGGTGGATTGTGATAAGGTGGTTGTGATGCTTTGAAATGCGAGGGATTGTGTTGAATTGTTAGTTTATAGCCTGTATGACTTAGGGAAGTCTTAGTACCTTCGCCATACGAGCTTGAATCTACGTGTGGGGTCGTGGGCATGGTTGATTATGTATTGATGGTGGACTTGTTTTTGGTTGCAGGAATCATGTCTTCTCGTCCATGTTGATCCAGCTAATCTAGCAAGGTAGGGGCTTTCAACACTAGGATGTGGGCCCAGGATATCCCTCAAGTGTTTCGTGCTCCGAAAAGAAGGGGACAACAAGTCCGATTTAGGGACAAAGCAGTTAATAAGGATGGAAAGCGGTGGTATCAGTGTTATGATGAGACTAAGTACTACCCATACATCCCCATTGATGTGGACTTATTGTGGGATGAGTATCCCTAGATTCTGAACAGGTCGTGGAGCTTTGGCTAGGTTTCTTTCTTCAAAAACCTAGGCCTTGTAATCTCAGCTTAGTCCGGGAGTTTTATTCCAACATGAGCAAGGATACGCGATCTTAATCCATGATTGTCCAAGGATTGGAGGTAAATTTCTCTCCTCTTGCTATTAATAGGGTCCTCGGCACTCCCAAAGAGGTCTTGATGGGTGTCTTCCAGGAGCCATACCTTTTCCCACCTTACCAGGCCATCCGCCACACTCTTGCCGATCCGAACTACACGGGTAAATAGGTCCAACATACTCAAAGGAGCTATCATCTTTCCTTCCCTTTTGCTCACATGATGAAGGAGGCCAGGGTCTGGGTCAAACTGGTGACTCACTCATTCTTCCTGGGATAGCATTTCACCAACGTGATGAGGGATTAAGTGTATCTCACCTATGCTCTAATGACAGGGATGGCGTTGAACTACGATGCCATTTTCAAGATGGCTATGAGGAAGGATAAAACTCGTAAGGGGTGCAGGTACGTATTCGGGGGCCTTATTACTCAATTGTGTCATATGACAAGTATGCCGGAAGAAGAGGCTGATTGTTGCCCCATCATTTAGACCTCCCCTATGTTGCCACTAATATTAAGGGGCCTGATATGTCTATGGGACCGGTGCTTACCACTGTTGAGAGAGCCCACCGAGATGAGTTGATTATAGCCCATATGTATGGGCTTGAAATGCTAAGGCACCAGACTGGCGGCCGCCCTAGAAGAGCTTCAAGATATTGAGGTTCGCTACCCGCTCAACGCCCATGCCAAAATGGTGTTGGGCATTAAGCTGAGGTTCATAGAACCCTTGGAGGATGATATACCCATAGATCTAGAGGAGGCATATGATTCTTCTAAATCTGAGGATGAAGAGATAGCTGATGAGCCACCAATCTACGTTAGAGGTGAGGTCATCCTCCCAGGGCCTGATAAGTGAGCACCAACTTCACAGGTTTCTTATGGTTAGCATTGAGGGCAGTGTTAAGTGTAAGTGTGGGTGGGGATTGATCTGTTAATTATGCTTCAATTCATAATTCTTGGCATGTATCAAGACTAATTTTATTTCCTAGCTTTATGACTTTTATATTT
>DF360264.1:0-66501 GCA_000787875.1 Solanum virginianum | reverse complement strand
ACATAGAAGCAACACCCGGGCAGCAAGTATGTGATTAAGACGCGAGCGTATCCTTTCAACATTTCTGCCTATAATCGTATTCTACAATGCACATTATCAAACACACATCATCTACAGCCTATAGTAGCATCATAGTAGCCTTGTGACAGTCCATAAAACAGGGCACATGACAACTCTACGCAACAAACAAACGGGCAGCACCGCTGGAAATTAAGTACAGGAGAGGGGAAAGGACGACGATGATGGTAACAAAGCACAGTCGCCATTGATACAGTCTGCAATGATGCCGGCGAAAATACGACGGCAACCCAGACCACGACGACCCAGACGGTGCCTATGAAGAAGACGACGCAGAAAGTGAAGCAACAGTTTACCCCGTCAACGGTGGCACAGACCGACGGCGACGCAGACAGCTACGACGTAGAAGAAGATGACAGACAAACCACACCAGGAAACTACCGCGACGATGCACACAAACGATGCTGACGACGGCGACCGAAAGGCACAGATGCAGACGACGATGACGACAACGGACAGACCACTACCGGAAACTACAGCGATGATGCACACAGACGACGGTGACTACAGCGATTGGAGGACTCCAATGCCAACGACGATGACGACGACGACGACGATAGATACTGACTCCACAACAGACGACGGTGACTACAGCGATTGGAGGACTCCAATGCCAACGACGATGACGACGACGACGACGACAGACACTGACTCCACAATAGACTAGTGGTAAAACGACTCGAAATGACTGTCACTCCTGGATCTCTAGTCCGGCAAGGGTTTGCCAGAGTTGAGGCCAAGACTTTTTTGGCCAAGAGATTGTGAACCCTTGCCGGAAAAAAGAGACGTTAGCCGAAAACTAGTTAAGAGCGTAAGAGAGAGAAGACGTTCCGTGGGTGTTCACTGAAAATGGCCTAAATTGCTTATTTCTCCTTCCTTAGGCCATAAAATACTACCAGGGCCCCGCCAACATTGTCGGACCACCTGGGCTGCTTGCCAAGCCCATGCCTGACCTACCCGTATGAGTTTTTGGGATTCTTCGCCTGGAAACCCAGATGGCGCCAGAATCCGTGGGCTAACACCCACGAAAAATGGCCGAAATCGCCTGTTTCTCCTTCTTTGGGCCATAAAATCTTACCAGGGCCCCGCCAACTCTGTCAGACCACCTGGACCACTTTCTCAGCTCGTGCCCGACCAAATCATATGATTTTTTAGGATTCTTCGCCCGAAACCCCAGATGGCGCCAGAATCCGTGGGCTTACACCCGCCGGACCTGGCTGAAATTGCCTGTTTCTCCTTCCATAGGCCATAAAATTCTACTAGGGCCCCGCTAATGCCACCGGATCACCTGGGCCATTTCCCAGACTTATGCCCGACCCACTCGTAAGATGTTTTGGGATTCTTCACTTGAAACTACAGATGGCACCAGAATTCATGGGCTAACACCCACGAAAATTGCCTGAAATCACCTGTTTCTCCTTCCTTGGGTAACAAAATCCTACCAGGGCCCCGCCAATGCCGTCGAACCACTTGGGCCACTGGACGGGCTCGTCTCCAACCTATCCATGTATTTTTTGGCATACTTCGCTCAGAACCCCAGATGGCGCCATAATCCATGGGCTAACACCCACGAAAAATGGCCGAAATCGTCTATTTCTCCTTCCTTAGGCTATAAAATCATACAAGGGCACGGCTAATGCCGCCGGATGACCTGGGTTGCTTGCTGGGCTAGTTCCCAACCCATCCGTATGATTTTTTGGGATACTTCTCTCGGAACCCAGATGGTGCCAGAATCCATGGGCAAACACCCACGAAAAATGGCTGAAATCGCCTATTTCTCCTTTCTTGGACCATAAAAACCTACTAGAGCCCCGCCAACGCCGCCGGAACACTTGGGCAACTTTTCGGGCTCATCCCTGACCTACCCATATGATTTTTCAAGATTCTTCACCCGAAACCCCAGATGGCGCCAGAATTCGTGGGCTAACACCCACGAAAAATGGCCGAAATCGCCTGTTTCTCCTTCTTTGGGCCATAAAATCCTACCAGGGCCCCGCCAATATCGTCGGACCACTTGGGATGCTTGTCAAGCTCGTGGCCGACCCACCAATATATTTTTTCGGGATTCTTCGCCCCGAACCCCAGATGGCGCCAGAATCTGTGGGCTAACACCCACGAAAAATGGCCAAAATCGCCTGTTTCTCCTTCCTTGGGCCATAAAATCCTACCAGGGCCCCNTTGTGGAAAACTGTCCAATTGAAAGTGCTAACATGCTAAGACTCTAACTCCAGGAAGTCTCGCACCATCGCCTCGTAAGCCCTGGGTGAGAGAGATCCCCGTCCGGTAATTTCTGTCTCGCGGACGTATTGTACCCATTCTGGGTCCTGATTCGGTTGGTTCAGATAGATCCCCAGAAGGTCTAAGTCTGCGGGAAGAATCCCCAAAACGGTATGCGTCAAAAGTAATTCTTCGCCCGAAACCCCAAATGGCGCTAGAATCCGTGGGCTAACACCTACGAAAAATGGCCGAAATCACGTATTTCTCCTTCCTTGGGCCATAAAATCCTACCAGGGACCCGTCAATGCAGCCAGACCACCTGGGCCGCTTGCCAAGCTTGTTCCCGACCCACCCGTATGATTGTTTAGGATTCTTCTCCCGAAACTCCAGATGGCGCCAGAATCCGTGGGCTAACACCCACGGTAAAATGGCCGAAATCGGTTGGTTCTCCTTCCTTGGGATATAAAATCCAACTAGGGCCCCGCCAATGCCGTTGGACCACCTGGGCCACTTGCCGTGCTCGTGTTCGACACATTCGTATGATTTTTTGGGATTTCTCGCCCGAAACCCCAGATGGCGCCTGAATCCATGGGCTAACACCCATAAAAAATTACCGAAATTGCTTGTTTCTCCTCCCAGATGGCGCCAGAATCTGTGGGCTAACACCCACGTAAAATGGCCAAAATCGCCTGTTTCTCCTTCCTTGGCCCATAAAATCTTACCAGGGCCCCGCCAATGCCGCCGAATCACTTGGGCTGCTTTCCAGGCTCATGCCCAAACCACTCATATGATTTTACAGGATTCTTCATTCGAAACCGCAGATGGCCCCAGAATCCGTGGGCTAATCCCCACAGAAAATGGCCAAAATCGCTTGTTTCTACTTTCTTGGGCCATAAAATCCTACCAAGGCCCCGCCAACTCCGTCGGACCACCTGGACCACTTTCGGGGCTCGTGCCCGACCCACCCATAAAATTTTTTAGTATTCTTCGCTCGGAACCCCAGATGGCGCCAGAATCCGTGGGCTTACACCCGTCGGACCTAGCCAAAATTGCCTGTTTCTCCTTCCTTGTGCCATAAAATCCTACCAGGGCCCCGGCAATGCCACCGGATCACCTGGGCAATTTGCCGGACTTGTCCCCGACCCACTCGTAAGATGTTTTGGGATTCTTTGCCTGAAACTACAGATGGCACCAGAATTCATGGGCTAACACCCACGAAATTGCCTGAAATCACCTATTTCTTCTTCCTTGGGTAATAAAATCCTACCAGAGCCCCGCCAATGCCGTAGTACCACTTGGGCCACTTGACGGGCTTGTCTCCAACCTATCCATGTATTTTTCTGGGATATTTCGCTCAGAACCCCAGATGGCGCCATAATCCATGGGCTAAGACCCACGAAAAATGGCCGAAATCGCCTGTTTCTCCTTCCTTAGGCTATAAAATCATACAAGGGCATGGCTAATATAGTCGGATGACCTGGGTCGCTTGCTGGGCTAGTTCTCAACCCACCCGTATGATTTTTTGGGATACTTCTCTCGAAACCCAGATGGCGCCAGAATCCATAGGCTAACACCCACGAAAAATAGCTGAAATCGCCTATTTCTCCTTCCTTGGGCCATAAAAACCTACCAGAGCCCCGCCAACATCGTCGGACCACTTGGGCCACTTGCGAGGCTCATCCCCAACCTAGTCTTATGATTTTTTAGGATTCTTCGCCCGGAACCCCAGAAGGCGCCAGAATTCGTGGGCTAACACCCATGAAAAATGGCCAAAATCGCCTATTTCTTCTTCTTTGGGCCATAAAATACTACCAGGGCCCCGCCAACATCGTCGAACCACTTGGGATACTTGTCGGGCTCGTGGCCCACCCACCAATATTTTTTTTGGGATTCTTCGCCCGGAACCCCAGATGGCGCCAGAATCCGTGGGCTAACACCCACGGAAATGGCCGAAATCGCCTATTTCTCCTTCCTTGGGCCATAAAATCCTACTAGGGCCCCGCTAATGCCGTCAAACCACCTGGGCCGCTTGTCGAGCTCGTGTCTAAACACTTGTATGATTTTTTCGAATTCTTCGCCCGGAACTCCAGATGGCGCCAGAATTCGTGGGCTAACACCCATGGAAAATGGCCAAAATCACGTATTTCTCCTTCCTTGGGCCATAAAATCCTACCAGGGACCCGCTAATGCCGCCGAACCACCTGGGCCGCTTGCTGAGCTCGTGCCCGACCCACTCGTATGATTGTTTAGGATTCTTTCCCCGGAACCCCAGATGGCGCCAGAATCCGTAGGCTAACACCCACGGTAAAATGGCCGAAATCGGTTGGTTCTCCTTCCTTGGGCTATAAAATCCAACTAGGGCCCTGCCAATGCCGTCGGACCACCTGGGCCACTTGTCATACTCGTGTTCGACCTACCCATATGATTTTTTGGGATTCCTCACCCGAAACCCCAGATGGCGCCTGAATCCATGGGCTAACACCCACAAAAAATGGCCGAAATTGCTTGTTTCTCCTTCCTTGGGCCATAAAAGGAACCCCAGATGGCGCCACATGGGCTAACACCCACAAAAAATGGCCGAAATTGCTTGTTTCTCCTTCCTTGGGCCATAAAATCCTACCAGAGCCCCGCTTACACCGCCAGACCACCTAGGTCGCTTACTAGGCTCGTGCCCGACCCACCCATATGATTTTTTAGGATTCTTCACTTGGAACCCGAGATGGTGCCAGAATCCATGGGTGTTCACGGAAAATGGCTGAAATTGCTTGTTTCTCCTTCCTTGGGCCATGAAATACTACCAGCACCACACCAACATTGTCAAACCACTTAGGTCGCTTACTGAGCCCGTGCCTGACCCACCCATATGAGTTTTTGGGATTCTTAACACTGTCGGACCACCTGGGCCATTTGTTGGGCTCGTCCCGAATGCACTCATATGATTTTTTGGGATTCTTCTCTTGTAACCCCGGATGGCGCCAGAATCCGTGGGCTAACACCCACAGAAAATGGCCGAAATTGCCTGTTTCTCCTTTCTTGGGCCATAAAATCCTACCAGGGCCCCGCCAATGCTGCCGGACCACCTGGGCCACTTGCCGGGCTCATCCCCGACCCACCCGTATGATTTTTCAGGATTCTTCGCCCGGAACCCCAGATGGCGCCAGAATCCGTGGGCTAACACCCACGAAAAATAGCCAAAATCGCCTGTTTCTCCTTCCTTGGGCCATAAAATCCTACTAGGGCCTCGCCAATGCCGCCGAACAACCTAGGCCTCTTGCCTGGCTCGTCCCCAACCCACCCGTATGATTTTTCAGGATTCTTCGCCCGAAACCCCAGATGGCGCCAGAATCCGTGGGCTAACACCCACGAAAAATGGCCACGAAAAATGGCTGAAATTGCTTGTTTCTCCTTTCTTGGGCTATAAAATCCTACCAGGGCTCCGCCAATTCTGTCGGACACACTTGGGCTGCTTTTTGAGCTCGTGCCCGACCCATCTGTTTGTTTTTTTGGTATTCTTTGCCTATAACCCCAGTTGGCGCTAGAATCTGTGGGCTTACACCCGCTGGACCTGGCCGAAATTGCCTGTTTCTTCTTCCTTGGGCCATAAAATCCTACCAGGGCCTGGCTTATGCCGCCGGATCACCTGGGCCGTTTCTTGGCCTCATCCCTGACCCACTCGTATGATTTTTTGGGATTCATCGCCTGGAACTCCAGTTGGCGCCAGAATTCGTGGGCTAACACCTACGGAAATTGGTCGAAATCGCCTGTTTCTTCTTCCTTGGGTCATAAAATCCTACCAGGGCCCCGCCAATGCCGTCGGACTACTTGGGCCGCTTATTGGGCTCGTCTCCGACCTATCCTATGTGATTTTTCTGGGATTCTTTGCTCAGAACCCCAGTTGGCGCCATAATTTGTGGGCTAACACCCACGAAAAATGGCTGAAATCGCCTGTTTCTCCTTCCTTGGGCTATAAAATCCTACCAGGTCCCGGCTAATGCTGCCGGATGATCTGGGCTCTTTTTCTGGGCTAGTTCCCAACCCACCCGTATGATTTTTTTGGGATGCTTTGCTCGGAACCCCTGTTGGTGCCAGAATCCGTGGGTTAACACCCACGGAAAATGGCTGAAATCGCCTGTTTCTCCTTCCTTGGGCCATAAAATCCTACCAGAGCCACCGCCAACGCTGTTGGACCATTTGGGCCACTTTTCGGGCTCATTCCTGAGCTACTCGTATGATTTTTCGGGATTTTTTGCCTGGAGCCCCAGTTGGCGCCAGAATCCGTGGGCTAACACCCACTGAAAATGGTCGAAATTTTTTGTTTCTCCTTCTTTGGGCCATAAACTCCTACCAGGGCCCCGCCAACGCCGTCGGACTACCTGGGCTGCTTGTCGAGCTCGTGGCCGACCCATCTATATCGTTTTTTTGGATTCTTTGCCCGGAACCCCAGTTGGCGCCAGAATCCGTGGGCTAGCGCCAGAATTCGTGGGCTAACACCCATGGAAAATGGTTGAAATCGCCTGTTTCTCCTTTCTTGGGCCATAAAATTCTACCAGGGCTCTGCCAATGCCGTCAGACCACCTAGGCTGCTTTCTGGGCTTGTCGTCTACCCACTTGTATGATTTTTCCATATTCTTTGCCCGGAACCCCAGTTGGCGCCAGAATCCGTGGGCTAACACCGATGAAAAATGGTTGAAATTGCTTGTTTCTCTTTTCTTGTGCTATAAACTCCTACTAGGGCCCCGCCAACGCTGTCGGACCACCTGGGCCTCTTTTCGGGCTCGTGGCCGACCGTCCCCGACGTGCCCATATGATTTTTTGGGATTCTTTGCTCGGAGTCCCAGTTGGCGCCAGAATCTGTGGGCTAACACCCACTGGAAATGGTTGAAATTGCCTGTTTCTCCTTTCTTGGGCCATAAAATCTTACCAAGGCTCCCACCAACGCCGCCGGACTACCTGGGCCGCTTTTCTGGGCTTGTCCCTGACTGTTCTGTATGATTTTTCTTGATTTTTTGCTCGGAATCCCAGTTGGCGCCTGAATTCGTGGGCTAACACCCACGAAAAATGGCCTAAATCGCTTGTTTCTCCTTCCTTGGACCATAACCTCCTACCTGGGCCTCCGCTAATGCCGTCGGACCACTTGGGCTGTTTGCCGGGCTCATCCCCGACCCACCCGTATGATTTTTCATTATTCTTTGCCTGGAACCCCAGTTGGTGCCAGAATTTGTGGGCTAACACCCATGAAAAATGGCCGAAATCGCCTTTTTCTCCTTCCTTGGGCCATAAACTCCTACCAGGCCCCTTCCAATGCCGTTGGACCATCTGGGTCGTTTTTTGGGCTCGTCCCCAACCCACCCGTATGATTGTTTGGGATTCTTTGCTCGGAATCCCAGTTGGCGCCAGAATTTGTGGTTTGACACCCACGAAAAATGTCCGAAATTGCTTGTTTCTCCTTCTTTGGTTCATAAAATCCTACCAGGGCCCCTTCAATGCCTTTGGACCACCTGGGCCACTTGTGGGGCTCGTTCCTGACCCACCCATATGATTTTTTGGGATTTTTCGCTCGGTACCCCAGTTGGCGCCATAATCCGTGGGCTAACACCCATGGAAAATGGTCGAAATGTCTTGTTTCTCCTTCCTTGGTCTATAAAGTCCTACTAGGCCGCTTCCAATGCCGATGGAGCTACCTATTTCGCTTTCTGGGCTTGTTCCCGACCCAGTCGTTTAATTTTTTGGGATTCTTCGCCTGGAACCCCAGTTGGCGCCAGAATTCGTGGGCTAACACCCACGAAAAATGGGCGAAATTGCTTTTTTCTCCTTCCTTGGGTCATAAAATCCTATTAGTGCCCCAGCCAACCCTGCCGGACCACCTGGGCCACTTGTCGTGCTCGTCCCCGACCCATCTGTATGATTTTTTGGGATTCTTTGCCCGGAACCACAGATGGCGCCAGAATCCGTGGGCTAACACCCATGGAAAATGGCTGAAATCGCCTGTTTCTCCTTCCTTGGGCCATAAAATCCTACCAGGGCCCCGCCAACACCGCCGGACCACTTGGGCCGCTTGCTGGGCTCGTCCCTGACCTACTCGTATGATTTTTCAGGATTCTTCGCCCGGAACCCCAGATGGCGCCAAAATCCGTGGGCTAACACCAATGAAAAATAGCCGAAATCGCCTGTTTCTCCTTCCTTGGGCCATAAAATCCTACCAGGGCGCCGTTTATGCTGCCGGACCACCTGGGCCGCTTGCTGGAGCTTTTCCCTGACTGACCCGTATGATTTTTGGGGATTCTTTGCCTCGGAACCCCTGTTGGTGCCAGAATTCGTGGGCTAACACCTACGAAGAATGGTTGAAATCGCCTGTTTCTCCTTTCTTTGGCCATAAAATCTTACCAAGGCCCCCGCCAATGCTGTTGGGCCACCTGGTTTGCTTTCTGGGCTCTTTGCTAGATCTATCCATATGATTTTTTTTGGATTTTTTGCTTCGAAACCCCTGGTGGCGTCAGAATTCGTGGGTTAACACGCACGAGAAAATTGCCAAAATCGCCTGTTTCATCCTTCTTTGGTCCATAAAATCCTACCAGGGCCTCTCTAACGTTGTCGGGCCACCTGGTCCACTTTCTGAGCTTGTGCTCGACCCTTTTGTATGATTTTTCTAGATTCGTCACCTAGAACGCCAGATGGCGCTAGAATCTGTATGGGCCACTTGCCGGGCTCGTTCCTGACCCTCCTGTATGACTTTTTAGGATTCTTTGTCCGGAGCCCCAGGTGGCGCCAGAATTCGTGGGCTAACATCCACGGAAAATGGTTGAAATCGCTTGTTTCTCCTTTCTTGGGCCATAAAATCCTACCAGGGCCCCGCCAACGCCGTCGGGCCACCTGGGCCGCTTGCTGGGCTCGTCTCTTATTTACTCGTATTATTTTTTGTTATTCTTTTCCTAGAACCCTAGGTGGCGCCAGAATTTGTTGGGTAACACCCATGAAAAATGGCCGAAATTTCTTTTTTCTCCTTCCTTGGGCCATAAAATCCTACTAGGGCCCTTTCAATGCTGCTGGGCCACCTTGGTCGCTTTCTGGGCTCGTTCCTGATCCACTTGTATGATTTTTCTGGATTCTTTGCTCGAAACTCCAGGTGGCGCCAGAATTTGTGGGCTAACACCCATGGAAAATGGCTGATATCGCCTGTTTCTCCTTCTTTGGGCCATAAAGTCCTACCAGTGCTCCGCTAATGCTACCGCGGACCACTTGAGTTGCTTTTTGGGCTTGTCCTCGACCTATTTGTATGATTTTTTGGGATTCTTTGCCCGGAATCTCTAGATGGCGCCAGAATCTGTGGGTTAACACCTATGAAAAATGGCCTAAATTGCTTATTTCTCTTTCCTTGGGCCATAAAATCCTACTAGGGCCCTGCTAATGCTGCCGGGTCACCTGGGTCGCTTGTCGGTGTTGTCCCTGACCCACCCATATGATTTTTTGGGATTCTTTGCTCGGAACCCCAGGTGGCGTCAGAATCTGTGGGCTAACACCCACGGAAAATGGCCAAAATTGCCTTTTTCTCCTTTGTTGTGCCTTAAAATCCTACCAGGGCCCTGCCAACGCTGCCGGGCCATCTGTGCTAACCGCTTGCCGAGGTTGTCCCTGACCCACCCGTATGGTTTTTTGGGATTCTTTTCTCGAAACCCCAGGTGGCGCCAGAATCCGTGGGCTAACACCCACGAAAAATGGCCGAAATCGTCTGTTTCTCCTTCCTTGGGCCATAAAATCCTACCAGGGCCCCTCCAATGCTGTCGTGCCACCTGGGCCGCTTGTCTGAGCTCGTCCCCGACCCACCCGTATGATTTTTCAAGATTCTTTGTTCGGAACCCCAGGTGGCGCCAGAATTTGTGGGCTAACACCCACGGAAAATGGCTGAAATTGCCTGTTTCTCCTTTCTTGGGCCATAAAATCCTACCAGGCCTCCGCCAACACTGCTAGGCTATCTTGGCTGCTTTTCGGGCTCGTCCCTGACCTACTCGTATGATTTTTCAGGATTGTTTGCCCGGAACCCCAGATGGTGCCAGAATTTGTGGGCAAACACCCATGGAAAATTGCTAAAATCGCCTGTTTCTCCTTCCTTGGGCCATAAATTCCTACCAGGGCCCCGCTAATGCCTTCGGGCCACCTGGGCCACTTTTTGTGCTCGTCTCTGGCCCACCCATATGATTTTTTGGGATTTTTTTCTTGGAACCCCAGGTGGCGCCAGAATTTGTGGGCTAACACCCATGGAAAATGGCCGAAATTGCTTGTTTCTCCTTTCTTGGGCCATAAGATTCTACCAGGGCCCCGCCATTGCCGCTGGGCCAGTTGAGCTGCTTTTTGGTCTCGTCCCCGATGTACCTGTATGATTTTTTGGGATTCTTTTCCTGGAACTCCAGGTGGCGCCAGAATTCGTGGGGTAACACTCACGAAAAATGGCCTAAATCGGCTGTTTCTCCTTCTTTGGGCTATAAAATCCTACCAGGCCCCCGCCAACGCCGTCGGGCTACCTGGGCTTCTTTTTGGGCTCGTCCCGGACCTACCCGTATGATTTTTTGGGATTCTTTGCCCGAAATCCTAGGTGGCGCCAGAATTCGTGGGCTAACACCCACGAAAAATGGCTGAAATTGGTTGTTTTTCCTTCCTTGGGCCATAAAATCTTACCAGGGCCTCGCCAATGCCGTTGGGCTACTTGTGCTGCTTGTTGGGCTCATTCTCGACCTACCCATATGATTTTTTGGGATTCTTTGCCTGTAACCCCTGGTGTCGCCAGAATCTGTGGGCTAACACCCATGGAAAATGGTTAAAATCGTTTGTTTTGCCTGCTTTCTTTGATCCATAAAATCCTACCAGGGCCTCGCCAACGCCGTTGGGCTACCTGGGCCGCTTGTCGGGCTCATTTCCGATCCACTCGTATGATATTTTTGAATTCTTTGCCAGGTGCTCGAGATGGCCTGTTTCGGCTTCCTTGGGCCATAACATCCTACCATGCCCCTGCCAACGCCGTCGGGCCACCTGGGTCGCTTTTTAGGGTCATCCCTGACCCACCCATATGATCTTTCGAGATTCTTTGCCCAGAACCCCAGGCAGCGCCAGAATCAGTGGGCTAACACCCATAGAAAATGGCCGAATTGCCTGTTTCGCCTTCCTTGGGCCATAAAATCCTACTAGGCCCCCGCCAACAAGGCCACCTACCAAGCTCATCACCAATCCACCCGTATGATTTTTCAAAATTATTTGCCCGGAATCCCAGGCAGAGCCAGAATCTGTGGGCTAACACCCATGAAAAATGGCTGAAATAGCCTGTTTCACCTTCCTTGGGCCTTAAAATCCTACCAGGCCCCCGCCAATACCGTCGAGCCACCTGGGCTACTTGCTGGGCTCGACCCTGACCCATCTGTATGATTTTTTGGGATTCTTTGCCCAGAACCCCAGGCAGCGCCAGAATTCGTGGTCTAACAACCACGAAAAATGGCTGAAATCGCCTGTTTCGCCTTTCTTAGGACATAAAATCCTAATTGGCCCCCGCTAACACCGCCGGGCCACCTGGGCCGCTTATCGGGCTCGTCCCAAACCCACCCATATGATTTTTTAGGATTCTTTGCCCGGTACCCCAGCCAGCGCCAAAATCTGTGGTCTAATAACCACGGAAAATGGCCGAAATCGCCTGTTTCGCCTTCCTTGGGCCATAAATTCCTACCAGGCCCCCGCCAACGCTGTCGGGCCACCTAGGCCGCTTACTAGGCTCGTCCCTGACCCAGCCGTATGAATTTTTGGGATTCTTTACCCAGAACCCCAGGCAGCACCAGAATTCGTGGGCTAACACCCACGAAAAATGGCTGAAATTGCCTATTTCGCCTTCCTTGGGCCATAAAATCCTAGCAAGCCCTCGCCAACATAGCCGGGCCACCTGGGCCACTTACCTGGCTTTTGGCCGACACACTCATATGATTTTTCAGGAATGTTGCGCTGGACAAACATGCAGCGCCAGAATCCGTCGGTTAACACCCACAGAAAACTACTGAAATTGCCTATTTTGGCTTCCTTGGCCCATAAAAATCTACCTAGTTTAAATTAACGCTGTCGGGCCACCTGAACCGCTTGTTGGGCTCGTGGCCAATCTACTTATATGAGTTTTTGAGAATCTTGCACCGGACCCCATGCAGCGCTAGAATTCGTGGGCTAACACACACGAAAAATTGTCGAAATCGCCTGTTTTAGCTTCCTTGGCCGATAAAATCCTACCAGGCCTCCATTAGGCCACTTGGGCCAGTTATCAGGCTCCTGGTCGACCCATTCGTATGATTTTTTGGGAATCTTGTGCTAGACCCCCATGCAGCGCCAGAATCCGTGGGCTAACACCCACGAAAAACTATCGAACTCGCCTGTTCTGGCTTCCTTAGCCCATAAAATCCTACCACGCCTCTGCCAACACCGTCGGGCCACCTGGGCCACTTGTCGAGCTTGTGGCGGCCCAATCGTATGATTTTTTGGGAATCTTGTGCCGAACCCTCATGTAGCGCTAGAATCTATGGGCTAACGCCTACGAAAAATTGCCAAAATCGCCTGTTTCAGCTTCCTTAGCCCATAAAATCCTACCAGGCTTACGCCAATGCAGCTGGGCCACCTGGGCCGTTTTTCGAGCTCGTGGCTGACCCAATTATACAATTTTTTGGGAATCTTGCATGGGACCCCCATGTTATACCAGAATTCGAGGGCTAACACCTACAAGAAACTGCCAAAATTGCCTATTTCAGCTTTCTTGGCCCATAAAATCCTACCACGCCTCCGCCAACACCGCCCGCTTGCCGGGCTTATAGCCGACCCACTCGTATGATGTTTCTAAAATGTTGTGCTGGACAAACATACAGCGCTAGAATCGATCGGCCAACACCCACGTAAAATTGCTGAAATCACCTCTTTCGGCTTTCTTGGCCCATAAAATCCTACCTGACCTCTGCTAATGTCGTCGGGCCACCTGGGCCGCTTGCCGGGCTCGTGGTCGATCCAATCGTACGATTTTTTGAGAATCTTGCATCGAACCCCCATGCAGCGCTAGAATCCGTGGGCTAACACACACGAAAAACTATCGAAATCACCTGTTTCGGCTTTCTTGGCCCATAAAATCCTACCAGTCCACCTGGGCCGCTTGTCGTGCTCGTGGCCAACCCACTCGTATGATTTTTGGGGAATCTTGTGCCAGACCCCCATGTAGCCCCAAAATTTGTGGCCTGACACCCACGAAAAACTATCGAAATTGCCTTTTTCGGCTTCCTTGGCCTAAAAAATCCTACTAGGAATACGCCAATATCGACGGGCCACTTGGGTCGCTTGCTGGGCTAGTATCTGACCCATTCGTATGTTATTTTTGAAATTTTGCGCTGGACCCCCATGCAGCGCTAGAAATTGTCTGTTTTGGCTTCCTTGGCCCATAAAATCCTACCACGCCTTCGCCAATGCCGCCGGGCCACCTGAGCCGCTTGCCAAGCTCATGGCAGACCCAATCGTATGATTTTTCGGAAATCTTGCACCAAACCCCCATGTAGCGCCAGAATTTGTGGGCTAACACCTACCAAAAATTGCCAAAATCATTTGTTTCCTGTTCTTTAGCCCATAAAATTCTACCAAGCATCCACCGCCGTCGCCGGGCCACCTAGGCCTTTTCCCAGGATCGTTGAGGACCTCTCATATGATTTTTCAGTAATGTTGCGCCGGAGCCCTCTGCAGTGCCCGAATCCATGGGCTGACACCCATAGAAAACTGCTGAAATCGCCTGTTTCCTGTTCCTTGGCCCATAAAATCCTACAAGGCGTCCCCGCTGCCGCCAAGCCACCTAGGCCTCTTCCTATGCTCGTTATGGACACACTCATATGATTATTCAAAAATGTTATGCCGGAGTTCCTTGTAGCGCCAGAATTCGTGGGCTAACACCCACAGAAAATTGTCAAAATCATTTACTTCTTATTTCTTGGCCCATAAAACTTACTAGGCATCCCTCGTCGTCGCCAAGCCACCTGGGCCTTTTCCCAGGCTCGTTGCAAACCCACTCAAATGATTTTTCGATAATGTTGCACCGGAGCCCTTGCAGCGCCTGAATTTGCCGGCTAACACCCACAAAAAATGCCAAAATCGCTTGTTTCGTGTTCCTTGGCCCATAAAATCCTACTAGGCGTCCCCCGTCGCCCGCCGAGCCACCTAGGCCTCTTCTTAGGCTCATTGCGCACTTACTCATATGATATTTCAGGAATGTTTCGTCGGAGCCCCCTCCAGTGCCAAAATTCGTGGGATAATACCCATAGAAAACTGTCAAAATCGCCTACTTCCTGTTCCTTGGCCCATAAAATCCTACCAACCCCTGCCCCTCCCCCCTCGCCGCCGCCAATCCACCTGGGCCTCTTCCTGGGCTCATGACAGACCTACTCATATGATTTTTTGGGAATGTTGCGCCGAAGCCCCCTACAGCACCAGAATCCGTGGGCTAACACCCATAGAAAATTATCGAAATTGCATGTTTCCTGTTCCTTGGCCCATAAAATCCTACCAGGCATCCCCCGCTACCATCGAGCCACCTGGGACTCTTTCGAGGTTTGTTACGGACCCACTTGTATAATTTTTAGGGAATTTTGTGCTGGAACCCTCTGCAGTGCCAGAATTCGTGGGCTAACACCCACAAAAATAGTCGAAACCGCCTGCTTCCTGTTCTTTGGCCCATAAAATTCTTTCTGGCTTCCCTCGCCACTGCCGGGCCACCTGGGCCTCTTACTGGGCTTGTTGCGGACCCACTCATATGATTTTTTGGGAATGTCACATCAGAGCCCCCTACAGCACCAGAATTTGTGGGTTAACACCCACAAAAAACTGTCGAAATTGCTTGTTTCCTATTTCTTGGCCCATAAAATCCTACCAGGCGTCCCCCGTCGTCACTGGCTACCTGGGCCTCTTACCGGGCTCGTTGCAGACCCACTTGTATAATTTTTTGGGAATGTTGCGTCAGAGCCCCCTGCAGCGCTAGAATTCGTGGGCTAACACCCACTGAAAACTGTCAAAATTGTCTGTTTTCTATTCCTTGGCCCATAAAATCCTACCAGGCATCCCCCGCCGCTATCGAGACATCTGGGCCTCTTTTGAGGCTCGTTGCAGACCCACTCATATAATTTTTAGGAAATTTTGTGCCGGAACCCCTACAACGCCAGAATCCATAGGCTAACACCCACAAAAACTGTCGAAACCCCTTGTTTTCTGTTCCTTGGCCCATAAAATCCTTCCGGACGTCCCCGGCCATCTTCGGCCACCTGGGCCTCCTATCGGGCTCATTGTGGACCCACTCGTATGATTTTTTGGAAATGTTGCACAAGAGCCCCTGCAGCACTAGAATTTGTGGGCTAACACCCATAAAAAATTATCGAAATCACTCGTTTCCTGTTCATTGGCCTATAAAATCCTACTAGGCATCCCCCCGCTGCCGGGCCACCTGGGTCTCTTTCGAGCTTGTTGTGGATCCACTCTTATGATTTTTTGAGAATGTTGTGTCGGAGCTCCCTGCAGCGCCAGAATCCATGGACTAACATCCATAGAAAACTACTGAAATCGCTTGTTTCCTGTTCCTTGACCCATAAAATCCTACCACGCGTCCCCTGCCGCCACCAGGCCACTTGGGCCTCTTCCTGGGCTCGTTGCGGACTCGTTCATATGACTTTTCAAGAATGTTGCACGCCGGAGCCCCCTGCAGCGCCAAAATTCGTGGGCTAACACCCTCAGAAAACTGCCAAAATCGTCCATTTCCTGTTCCTTGGCCCATAAAATCCTACCAGGCGTCCTCCAGCGCCGTTGAGCCACCTGGACCTCTTCCCAGACTTATTGCAGATCTACTCGTATGAGTTTTCGGGAATATTACATCGAAGTCCCCTGCAGTGCAAAAATCTTTGTTTTTCGTGTGTCTTAGTTTATCAATTTTTTTGAATATGATTAAATGACTCCATTTGACCTTAAATGGCCTAGAGAATAATACTCATTATTTCTCAAGGATTGACGTAGCTTTCTTTGTTTGAGTTTTGAAGTCACGAAAAATGAATTAATCTCATCTTTTGACGTGTATTAGTCCATAATTTTTTTAAAAATATAACTATTTAACAAATAAATTTTACTAATATCTGTTTAATTATAATAAAATGAACAGAATTGTCATATATATTAGTACTATATTATTTTGTATAGCTAATTTTAACTTTACTAATTAAATTGATCTAATCTAATTTATTTTTTCGATTGAATTAAACTAATTTAAAAAAAAACACAATATTTATTTTGCAATAGAGAGAAGGTTTGACGGCCCAATAATGGTAAAAATTTATTCACATATGATATTTACATCAAATGCATCACACATATATTTACACAATAATTTTTAGTATCTCATATCATCAAATTATTGCATAATTTAATTTATATGATTTAATGTAAACACTCTTTGCATATGGTATGGATTGTAGGGGTGTGCAAAAATTAAACTAACCGATAAATCAAATCGATAAAAACATTATTTGTTTATTGTTATTGGGTTATTAGGTTATCAAATTTTTAATTGTTTTGAAGAAAAATTATTATGTTATCGGTTCGATATCGATTTTTACTATTGAATTATTGCGTAAACTAATAATCTAATAAGATTATAATAATTCACTATTTTACCCCTTCGTAAATATTAAATATTGGTAATTTAATAGTAATAGGATACTATAGTACTACTTTACCTATTTTAATTTTTATCGTACTCAAGTAATTAGCTATCTACTCTAGTATTTAGTCTTTAATATTTACTCTTTCATACTCTATTTATTTTTATTAATGCAAATTTTTATTATCATCCTCATCGAGTAAATCGAAAACTAAATGGTATTAACAACTTAAAATCGATAAATTAAAAATCAATAAATTTTTTTTATTGGTTTAGTATATTTAAAAATTGAACTAAATTGACAACCTTTAATGGATTGTACAATGAAAAGTCAAAAAGCTTCTATAGGAACTCAATTAATAATCCAACAAGACAAGATTTCAATAACATCTTTCATTTACTATTTAGAATTCCTTCTCCTTTTCTCTCCATTCATCTTTCCACCATGGAAGGTGAAAAAGGTCATATAGTCCTCTTCCCTTTCATGGCACAAGGTCATATAATCCCTTTCTTAGCCTTAGCAAACAAAATTTCACAAAAGGGGTACCAAATCACTTTCATAAACACACCATTAAACATCAAGAAACTCAAATCATCATCATCATCATCATCAAAAAACCAATCTTCAATTCACTTTCTTGAAATACCCTTTGACAGCACAGAATATGGACTTCCACCAGATGCTGAAATCACTGATTCTTTACCTTACAATCTTGCCCTTAAACTTCTTGAAGTTTCCCCTTCACTTGAATCTTACTTCAGAAAGATTCTAAGTGATCTTGTTGATGTAAAGATTGGATTTTTCAAGAACCCCCCAATTTGTGTCATAGCAGATTTCTTTTTTGGATGGTCAGCTAAGGTAACTCATGAATTTGGTATTTTACATTCAATTTTTTGTGGTGCTGGTGGTTTTGGATTAGCTTGTTATTACTCTATGTGGATGAATTTACCTCATAGACATACCGATAAACTCGAGTTTCTACTTCCTGATTTTCAAGAAGCTGGAAAATTTCATGTCACACAATTGTCACCTAGTCTTGCTATAGCTGATGGAAATGACTCTTATTCAGTTTTCCAGCTGAAAAATCTTCCAACTTGGAAAAACTCAGATGGGGTTCTTTTTAACACAGTTGAGGAGTTTGAAAAGAGTGGGTTGATGTATTTTAGAAGGAAGTTATGTATACCAATTTGGGCCATAGGACCAATACATTTTCAAGAAAATGACACTCCTAGGAAAGAACCAGGTATTCACTTGGATAAATGTAAAGAATGGTTGGACAAAAAGGAGGAAAAATCAGTTCTTTACATATGTTTTGGTTCACAAAACACAATTTCAGCATCCCAAATGATGCAATTAGCAAAAGCATTAGATGGGGTTGAAGTAAACTTCATTTGGGTGATTAGACCACCTTTGGGGTTTGATGTAAATGCTGATTTCAAACCAGAAGAATGGTTACCAGAAGGGTTTATTGAAAGAAATCAAGAAAGTGAACAAAGAGGACTAATAGTGTTGGATTGGGCACCACAAGTTGAAATCTTGGCTCATGAATCAACAAGTGCATTTTTAAGTAATTGTGGTTGGAACTCAGTTCTTGAATCATTGATTAATGGGGTTCCATTGATTGGATGGCCAATGGCAGCTGACCAGTTTTTTAATGCTAAGTTCTTGGTGGAAGAAGTTGGTGTTTGTGTGGAAATGGCTAGAGGGACAACATTTGATGTGAGTTATGGGGACATAATTGAAAAGATTGAGTTGGTTATGGATAGTGAAAGTGAAAAGGGGAAAAGATTAAGAGGTAAAGCTTGTGAAGTTAAAGAAATGATTAAGGATGCTACTAGAGATGAGGATGATTACAAAGGATCTTCTGTTAGAGCTATGGATGAATTTTTTAATTTGATGATGAATGGAAGGATTGGGTCACAATAATTGGCTTCTTTTTCTTAATAAAGAAAGAGAAATCTAGAAGAAAAGTTCAACCTCTTTCTTTATTTACCTTTTATATATATAAATTTTTGGATGTTTCTAGTTCTTTAATTTTGAAAAAGAAATGATAAGGTTGTTGTGGGATGGATGAGATTTTTGCATCTTTATTCATGAGTCTCGAGTCAAGTTATAGATATGTAAAAATTCTAGCTTTGTACAAATGAATTTTAATTAGTCGTGATTTCAATGTGGATATCGAAATCAGATGAGAGAACTACCTCTCTCGAAACCAAAAGAATTTGATTAATGAAGTGACTTGTTATTGGCTTCAAGGGTGAGTTGTAATTGAGCTTGTAACAATATATTGAGCTCATTTTTATTGTCTATAAGTAGACTTGTTATGTCTATTCTTGGGCAAACTTGTTATAATTCTTACTATTGAAAATGTTTCCATGGACTTCCTAATTTTTTTTCAAAAATGCTTGAGATGATACTTTACACCATGTTTACATATTTTGAGTTGAACAATTTTATAAGGACATTAGAGATTTTAGTGTCCAATAATAAGTTACCACACCTATTTTTAGTTAACTCCATATATACAAACTTGGTTACATAAAAAAAATAAAATATACGCAGGTCTTACCACTACTTCAAGATAAAATTTCACAATCTATTACCCAAACAAAAAAAAACTCCACCAATTTCTTAGTTGTCATTGGATGGTGACGCACACTTTTGGCAATATTGGTAAAAATAATGAATTTTTATTGTACTATATTTGTTTGTGGGCCCTACAAAATTTGGATGTAAATACCGTACAACGGTACTTAATTTTAGGTGCATCAAATTTATTCACTGAGAGTAAAATATGTACATAATACATTATATACTCCCTGTCATTCAAAATTTCTTAATTTTGATCTTGTTTTTTAATATAAAATCATAATTAAAATTACATTACAATTTAATAAATTAAAAAGACATAAAATTATAATTCACAAACAATTTATTTGACTCTCGGAATTCGAACGCAAACCATAAGTTGGGACAAATAAAGTAATGTGGCCTTGACATGTGATGGCTTTCATCAATACTGTGATACCATGAGAAAAATAAAAACTCAATAATACTAATAATAATTGATATGTCTATTTTTATCCATTATACATTTGCAACATAAAAGTTTTCCAATGTGGGGCTATAACATAGAGCCTAAATATAACTTAACTATTCTAACAATATTCATAATAACCTTGTAAAGAATGATGCTAAAGACTGATTTGTTTCAATGTATGTGAACCTATTTAACTGAGTTTGGGGTTAAAGGAGGCAAAAAAACGAAGAAACACTTTTGAAACGTGTGATCTATGCTAGTATCGGACATCGGGTAAAATCCCAAAAGAAAAGAGTTTGACATTCATTTGGCTACCAGGACCAACCTTTCCTAATACAGAAGTGAAAGGACGATGTGTTACCAGACTTCTCATGTCCTCTTTTTGTAGGGGGAAATCAATCATAAGTATTGCAGATTAGTTCAATATTCGTCATAATCATAGTGTTGATCGTAGTCGTATCCTCCAACATCCTCATCATATCGCATATCCTCACCATACTGCACAAATGATTCTTCATGAGTCTCGTCTTCTTCCGGATCAATTATGCTGCTCTCATTGTGGTCAGTTGAATCGTCCACATTTTGACTCTTTGTTGGGTTCTCTAGAATTTCCTGTATAAATAACATGATCAAGATTTCAACATCTTTTATCGAGATGAGAGCAACAAATGCTTTAGAATAGTGTAATTTGTCCTGTAGATGTTCAAAATTTCAGGGTGCTCCAGGAATTCTCATCTAGTTGAGATCCCAACCAGGAGTTGGGAGTGATTTCGACGTTGTTGTTCTTTTTATAAGTCTCTAATGTTAATAATAGGGAAATCAAGGAGCTGAGCTAAGGTCAGGTCCAATTTGGGACAGGGGCACAATGCAAGTTATGGATTCAGTAGAATCTAGTAACTTTGGCTCAAACCTTGTATCCATCTCCGAGGATTCATTTAATATGAACAAATCACCTATTGTGATTTCAGATCTTTCCATTTGGACATGGTTTCACTTGCAAATAATTACTATTTGTTCGATTTTTCAACTTCAACTTGAAAACCGTAACTTGAAGTTGAAAAACTTGTTTAAGGAGTATTTCAAGTAATAAATATACTTTTACTTTCTTTCTCTATACTGTTTTGGACTGTTTTATTTTCCTTGGGCTGAGGGTCTATTGAAAACAACCTCTCTACCTCCAAGGTAGGGTTATGTACACTTTTGCCCTCCCCAGATCCCACTCGGTTAGATCTATTGAGAACTCAATAAGCAAAATGAATTGTGATTAAGAATCCATAAACTAAAAATCTAGCTCCGCCTTTGAATCCAAAGATTAGCCACCCCTCCCTTACTCCTTTTTCAAGAAACTATAGACTCAGTATCCGCTGAATGGAATAGAACAATTTCTATGTCAGGATGGATGAGTGTATTAGAGTGTTGTTAAATGTATCCCCCAAAACTTCAATTGCAGAGATCATAAGATGCAGCAGTGGCAAAGGGAAAGTCTG
Organism: Solanum virginianum; assembly: GCA_000787875.1. Lineage (NCBI taxonomy): Eukaryota > Viridiplantae > Streptophyta > Magnoliopsida > Solanales > Solanaceae > Solanum > Solanum virginianum. Next base: position 44,998 of record DF360264.1, on the reverse strand, counting down.
ACAAATCTACATTATTTAGTTTTCATTATTCAATTTCCTCCCATTTCTTGAATATCCAAATATTACGCATATAGAGTCTCAAACACCAGCTCTCTCTGTCCACCACCAACACCGAATATTCTGCTTATGTTCTTTTTGATAAAGAAAACGATACTCTGCTAAAGGAATTGAAATCTGAGTAAAATTGAAATTAAAAGCAGGTACAATGGGATTCTCAAGAAATTTTGGAGTAGGAGAAGCACATACAGAATCATCAAAAAGCTTTTCTAGCTGATCATAGTTGATCTTAGAGCATAGTCTCTGCATCACGTAATATAAAGAAAGGTAAGATATAAACAACATAACCAATAGATGTGACAAATATTGTTTCATGCAAAAGAGGAACCATGCAATGTAAACATAATACAAAGAGGAAAAGAATTGATTTAAGACCAATAAAAAGAAACTAAAATTCTTCTATGTATTTCACATAGTTACATATTCTTAATGGTAAACTGGACTTGCAAGCTCATTTGTAATCCTTCTAATCTTCCAAATTTAGGTAAAATGTGACAATGCCTTAAAATTGAGGAAAACTTTGACTCAACAAGAAAAATAGGGACATGCTGAAACATTTATCAAGACTATGAACGGTTGCAGAAAAGGTAAGAAACTTCTGTAACACCGACATCCCAGGTAACAAACTGCTAAAGATTTTAAGTTTATTTTCCTCTACCATGCATACCTTTCTAGTTAACATTTGCTTCGTTGCTTCAAAAGGGGTTTTAGCAGGACCAGAACTCTTCAGTTCTGCAGCCCTTTTCTGTCGTTTTTCCTGCACATTGTAAAGCAAATGTAAGCTAATTCCAGGAGATCTCTAGTGTCTCTTAGCACCTATTACAAGAAGTGCCTCTAGTGTGTATATGAAAATATTTAGAAGAAGTGTCTCTTAGCACCTATTACAAGAGCCCCTCCTAGTGTTGTTTCATAATACGTAGTGTACCTCATGTTTTATCACCCTTTTCCATCCTCTTTGTACCTTACCATATTTTATATGAAGAAACTAGCTTATACAACACTAAGAAACTACAGGGACCCCTTAGTTTCCCCATGATTGAAACTCAAAAACATTCTCAAAAGTTTAACCACTAAAAGAGATTGAATATTTTGTCTCATTTTCGATCATTGTACCCGAGCCTTGAGTCCTTAGAAACATAAGAGAAAACCGCAAGTCACTCTTCAAATGTCTGTTGTATTTAAAAATATTAACAAACAACAACTTCTTAATAGCCATTGAAATCAACAAAGTTACCCTTCTCTAACGTTTCTTGGTTCCTCAATATGACGTCAATTTTCACCGGGTAACAAACTCATCTTAAGTTCAGATACAACCTTTCTTGATTCTGCAACATTATTAGCAACAGCAGCAGCAAGCCTTCGTGCATCTTGCACATCCTCCGAACAGTTGGCTAAAATGGACTCTTCAGCCTTCTTTGCATCTAATGCAGCTGCTTCCTTAGCTGCTTTTTCCTATAAATATTGATCAGCAAGCTCACTCAGAAGAAGGGAAAGGCAGGTGAAGAAGTGAGTGCAGACTACTGTTTTGTGATGAGAAAAGTTGTCGTGAAGATGGACCAAAGGGAGCAAAAGTGTAGCAAAACACTCATCGCTCAACCAGAGTCAACTTAGTAAGAAAAACAAAAACAAATTGATATAACATAGCAAGACCTCTATAATAACTGCTAGGTGCAAATAGTAACTCATGAATCAACAGTATATGGAATTCAAGTAACTCATGAATCTATATTCCAACTTTGATGATTTGCAAAGAAATTAACTGAATCACCTCATATTCCGGGTTCATTTTTTCCCAAATGATCTTCTTACAGCACTTCGCCTTCTCGTCGAGAAGATAAATGTCGATCTGACAGAAATGCCAGCAAAGAGTAACAGCCACGACAGATTAGTGAACCAGGAAATACATACCCAAATATTGTGCAACTAAATCCAGTTGCCACAGGTAAACACTCTGTTGAAGCAGAACAGTTTTTCATATATTCGCTAACAAAGTTTTTTTTTTTAAATGATCAAGTAAATGTATTCTCATTCATAAACATAGCCAAACTAGCCGTGTACAAACTGTTATAATACTGTAAAGAATAGATTGTGGGACTAACCCAACCTCACAAGCTAGCCTAAGAGGTGAAAATTACCCAAACCATACAAAAGAGATCACTCATCCCTTATATGGCCGATGTGGGAATCTTCACACTACCTCACGCCCAGGGCTGGACAGCTGGAGCATGAGCAATTTAATCTAGGTCCTGATCTAGTACCACATAAAGAATGAATCTAGGGCCTAACTCAATCCCAAAAGTAGCTCAAGAGGTGAGGAATGCCCAAAGCCATATTAAAGAGACCACCATCCCCGGCCATTGGACTTTTTACAAATACGAAGTTCACTTATTATGGATGATGCTTCTTAACAGCAGAGGAGGAAAAGTAGGGTCAGCTAGTATCATACTATCATTTGCTAAGAATCATGTGATGAGGTATCGCAGGATGAAAGCCGTCAAAAATCACAGCTTTTGCACTAGGCTGACATAGATTTTAAATAAAACTTTCAAGGATCGTGACCAGTGAAGTAACCCCCTGCTAAATGAAAATCAACATAGAGGAAGTAGCACACCTCTACATCATCAATATCAGTAAAGTTCCCTGATTCATCATGATCATCAGGACCCATATAATCCATGTCATGTACTGTATCACGAGTCACATTGTGCTCAGTTTTATCCACTGAGAATGCTCCTGCAATTGAGAGAAAAGTAACTTACACTGTGGTTTAGATCCAGAACTCTCTCCCAACATTCCAACTCCAGAAGATAAAATTTACCTATTTGCTCAGACCCTGAAATCTGCACATTTTTACTCCCAGTCGCACTCTGAGTGTTCCCTCCCTTTTCAGTCTGATCATCAACCAAAAGAAAACAAAAAGATGTAAGGCACTATTCAGAAAGCACAAAAAAAAAATGCCTGCTAATGTCCACTAAAAACCAATTAGATTCAAGATTTTGGCAGTAGCCTAAGGAAAGACTTCTCAAAGAAATCACAAGAAAGGGCTGGATACTACTCTGAACTATCACTCAATTAAACTCATTTTATTCTGAAGTATTGTCAAGATCACTGAAATAAACAATAATTATAATAAGAAAAAGGTTTTTCCAATAAAAAATCCATCATCATCATACATTTAGGTGGCACGAAAATGAACAATTACTGTTCCTTGAAGAGATGGAAAGGATACAATAGGAAACTATTAGGGCTCATCTTAACTTTTGTAAGTGAATGTTGTGGGAAACATATAATTTATCTTTCTGCAAGTTAAGCTCTGTTTAGCGTGATGCAACCTCATATTTAGGAATTTAATCTAGAGAAAATCTAGCGTCTAAGCAGAAATTGTCTTTTCCCTACACTTGCTCTTTTTTTTTTATAGATACCAATTCTTTTCTTCCAAATGTATCCTTCCATCTTGAAACTTCAACTTGACTTGTGTCCTTTCCAACAACCAAAGCATTCTTGAAAGCATAAAATTCTACTATATAACTACAAGGTAATAATGCTTTGGATAAGTAGCAGCTCACATGAGTACCTCAGTGCCATTATTCTCCACCTGATTGGACATGGAAAATTTTGGCTCCTCGGCAGCTTCTTTGGCCACTAATCTTCTCCTCTCAGCATGTTGGAAAGCTGGAGGTTCAGATCCTCCATCAAGCCCACCTGAAAGTTTTACCAACTGCAAACACATCATGAGAATTACATATCATTTAGCTATATTAGTGAAAACTTTGAAGGTCAGGCTACCGAGTATTTACATCATTGTAACAACTTTCACAGAGACCATGAGCAAAGGGCAGATCCACACTCTCTTTGTGTTCACATAGCACTTCTGCGATCCCAGATCCTTTTGACACTGAACAAAATTGTGGGGCCAGCCTCTCTTCTTTCTCAAACTCCTTAGCTCTTGTATTGAACTCCTCAATCTAGTTGCAAGTTAGAAGTAATAGTGTGAAACTTGGACAGGAACTTTTTTACTAAGCCATCACCACAGAGACAACTTGCATCAAACTCCAACATTAATGTGCCACGAAAAAAGGAGGGAGTTAAAATTTTAGATTCCCAAGAAAATTTGTTTTGACTGAACAATAAAATATATGTCATCAAGCACATCAGGCTCATAAAAAATAGCACATCACTAGGTGATGGTTTCTCATGGACATGAGCAAAAATTTCCCTGATGCCCAAGACACCCAGACCATGGACAAGTTCTTTTTAAGACTCCCCTAGTTGAGCAAGAAGGAAAAAAAGAAGGGAGGAGTCAAAGGAGGTGAAATTAAAATCTTTCCAGAGTGCAGGTATCGAGTGGCTTCATTACATACCAGAATCGGGTTAAACTGTGAAGCTGTAGACTAGATGAAATCTTCTATTTGCTCCTTTTTTGGGATTTTTGTTAACGGATGAGTTTCTTTATGAAGAGCAGTAAGAAACATAAATACCCATTAGTAGAGGCAAAATTATCAGTCTCTCCCTCTCAATGACATCAGTATACATCTACTGCACTAGATATGTATGCAATCCATAAGTTTTATGATATTGGTTCCAGCTGATCCCCTCCCAACAAAAAATAAATGGACCTGCAAACATGCTTAAATACATGCACATGAAGCATTTCAAAACAGAATATCAAAGTATAAGCAGTGCTCATCCTACCAGAAAAAGATATGGACCTGCAGACATGCTTAAATACATGCACATGAAGCATTTCAAACACAGAATATCAAGGTATAAGCAGTGCTCATCCTACCAGAAAAATAAAGGGACCTGCCGACATGCTTGAATACATGCACATGAAGCAATTCAAACACAGAATATCAAAGTATAAGACGTGCTCATACTCCCAGCTTTCGTTACATACCGTCAAGCTCCCAGATTCAGTGTTTTCAAATTCAATCAAACGCCTGGTCAATGTTGCTTCACAAATATGTACAACTTTGATCTGTTGACCAAAAGAGAAGAAAATATGGTGTACCTTGTCCTCTGTGACCATAAAAAAATTAACCATGGGAGTCGTGTTTATGCTACACAGGCTTGAACATAAAATAAATCAAGAAAGCAGAACGAGAACAGTTGTCAAGTCCAATTTCATGAAAAAGTCCAAATTTGTGACCAAGAAAGTAGTCCTTGAAAACTAGCTAAAACGCATTAGTGAATAGAATTTCTTTTTCATATGAAGTAATATTCACGAGAAGGCATCAAGCAGATGCAAAGCTTACGTTATACTCCACACCCCTAAAGAACTTATACCTAGCATCTGTGCCCCGCTAGGCATAAGTTTGATTGCTAAGGGCAAAGAGTAAAGACCAACCCATTAAGGGCTAAAGTGCAATCTGCTCTTGGGTTCTTCATATTTTCGGTTTATATAGACAAACTTATTTGACACACTATTTTGGGTTATGACAATCTTTTTAAGCTTCAATTCAGGTTATTCTCAATTTATGTACACAACAACAACAAACCCAGTGGAATCCCTCAAGTGAGGTCTGGGGAAGGTAGAATGTACGCAGATCTTACCATTTATTTTCTGACATTAATGGTAACTCATAAGGAAAAACGAGTTAACAACAAATATAGAAAAAGAATGAAAAGAAGAAAAGAGGATGCGAATATCATGTAATTCTAATGTAGAAAATAGAGTAATTCTTAAAAATTTGAGTGTGCCAGATTCGATCTCATGCATTGCAGGTGGAACAGGAAGGCCTTCACCGGTGGCACCAAAAAACCATTTATTAGTCATAGTGCCACGTTAGATATTTATATTATTTCCTATATATAGATACATGTTTTGATCGAGGTGTGCAGGTGGCATGGCACCCCCCTTCTTAGTAGATCCGGCCCTAAGGGGTACCTCAAATATTTTGAAGAAAACAGCAATTCCATTCAGAAAATCAAGATGAACTACCTCAGCCTTTTTTATTGGTGAAAACAGGACCTAATGAGGAGATAGGTGATTTAGTAGATTTTATAGGCAAAGTGTAAGATATTAGATGTACAAAGGACCCTCATATTCCTTTTTTGTATGTTCCCCCCGAAGGCGTGATTAGATAGTCATGTTCTGCCCTCACATGGTAACATACACATCTTTTTTATTCTGAATTTCTCCTTTCACAATTGCAATGTGTTATATACCGTCAGTGATGGTTTATAAATACCTTGTAATGTCTAATGAACTTTTGACTTATATCATTCATCAATCATATTCTACTCAATCCCAAATGAGTTACATCAGCTATATGAATCATCAGCATTCATTCCATTCTATTTGAGCAACATTCAATTCAATACTAAATAATTCTGTCTTTTAAGCCACATTAGAAGTTCTTAGAATCTTCTAGATATTCTTACACTGACATACAAGTCCCTAACAAACTAGAAGGACTTAGTCCTAATTAGTTAGTATCGCCTATGTAAATCTTTACTTCCATATGGTCTATTCTTAGATTTATATGCATTGATGTGAGAGATCATATGCCTTTAGAAAAGATCCTTCAATGTGATATTAAGTATATCTCAGCCCCCCTGCCACCCACCCACAAGAACCTCCAATTGTCATACTGCCGCACAGACGAACCTGTGTATATAGATGTCTACAAAAGATATAGCAAAACATTCTCAATCGACCTTCTCCTCTATGTGTTGCTTGCACCTTCTGTCCAATCTTATATTGCGAGACATTTATTTATTCATAACATTTATATTCCAAGTTTCCAACCACATTCATTTTGTGGATATGCATATAATCCTGGTCCCAAAATTAACAGGTAAGAACATTACATATCTCTTACTAACTCTGAGAAGAAAAGTCATTAATTCTCTGCACACCTATATCAGTTATGAAAACCCACACGCTAAGAAACCTAATGCCAGATACTTTAGCTATTCTTATCTTTAATAGTATGAATTTGTTTTGAGTCTTCCAAGCTCCAACAAGTCATTAATTCATTGATTTTGAACTAATGACGCTAAACCTGCCCAAACCAAATTCATACTATTAAATCAAAGGAGTTTAGATATAAAAGGGTTATCAAATAGAAAGGACTTAGGTTTGCCAGACAGTAACCTAAACAGAACCCATTTCCCACCAAACATAATAGAGGACATCTTCCTATCTGCTTCTATGATGGCCTGCAGAAAGAACAGCGAGGCTTTCCATGGCAAAGAGCTGAACTCAGCTGCTTTGAAGTGCATTTCTTGATCACGTATCAACTAGTGGTGTGTTTCCATAACGTGATAACAGACACTTCATTAGTGCTAATCTAAAATATCTCCACCCTTTGCCACTTGGGCTAGGCGCTGAGGGCCATTTTGGATTTCTATTATGAGAAGTTTAAAGATTTTGATCCATAAGGATTTTAGTGTGCAAGCCTGAATATTTCTGCCTGTTCTGGAAAGTTATTTTAATGTGGAAATTAAAAAGCATATAACTTTCACCACAATGTTGGTACCTGCGGTAAGGTGGTCAACAAAGAAGCAAAGATTAAAATCAAACAGAAAATCAAATCTAGATAAATACTTACGATCAGTGAACCGATGAATGAATAGGCTAGGATCCACAGGTTTTTGAATAAATTGGTGATCTACAATGCTTAGAAGTTTGCAAAGCTGTAAGAACACAGCACCTAAAACGTACCTGCAGTTCATATGAGAAAAAGGTTGAACAGCTTCAATTACCATAATAAAGATAGGGATTAGGTAAATGTTTTCCCAAACTGCCCAACTTTAGGCATAATGCTTCATGTATGACAAAAATACAATAAGACCTCCTAGATTAGGATACTGTTCGAGATTTTTGAAAGAGGCAACATATTTAAAAACCTCCAGAACCTGCAAATAATTAATTATTTGTGAAGTCAATAATGTACAAAGGGCCACCTAGATTTTACAGATAGGAAAAAGAAACTCGTCAATGTAGAGAGTAGCTATTTGCAGCAAAAAAATCTCAAATACAAATGCCCTAATATATTAAAAATTTAGTCACAATGAAGATTAGTCAAGTGTATGTCTTGGGAAGGATAATAAAGCATATTACCTAGTAACTTTCTCAAAGGTCAGCTATTCTTCCGTCCTAAATTTCCTTCCCATACAAAAGAAGATATTATAACTCCTTTATCTTTCTCAAATCCAACTTCAAATACTACTCCACATAAGGCTGCTCTAATTTATAGATAAATGTGAAGCAAGATTAGTCTAATTTACTCTAATCACAAAAGATTCACATGTAAGATCTGTTTAACGATATAACTATAAGAATGATCTAAAGGGTAAATAGAATATCATAATACTGAGCAGGATGACAGGAACTCCTGACCTAAAGGGCAATCGTTAATTTCTTGCTCAAGAATATTTATCCGAAGTGTTATATCAAAAGAAGAATGAAAGAGAAAGACTTATATGATTTTTGTAGAAATAGGCTCACATACACATTTATCCTCAAGTGCTCGGAAAAGTCAATGAGTAGGAATGGCTTTTTGAATTCCCTGCAAGAAAAACAAACATAAAGATACCCCAATTAGTCACTAGTAAAGTGTAGCTTGGACCAAGAAAAATTACATCAAAAGATTGAATCAAAATTCTAGTAGTATTGGTAACTCTTGCAATATATGTATTAATGACAAAACTTTGTTGCTTTGATATCTCTTTATGTTGTACATGGTAGTTTCATCCACAATTTTTTTTGACATGTATTCAACGATTTTATAAATGCTTGCACCAAGACAGTGCGAGAAAATATAACTACAGATTGTGCAGATCCCCTATTGTATTTTAAAATTGCATCAACATCCTGTATAATAACCAGGTTGCACCAAAAAGCTAGCAAAATTTATAATGTTATTATTTTAGCCCCTGTTATATATGGAAAAACCCATACTATGTAATGATTCTCAAATCCCCTTAACTAGGAAATTAAAAGATTTTGTGGGAATGTAATTATTTTCTTTATTTTCCCGAGTTGTATTTCTTGTAAACGTTATTTAAACACACACACAGAGAGCTTGAGGGAATAATCAAGCAACTTATTCCTGAATTCTCTTCTCTTCTTCTCTTCTTCTCTTCTTATTCTTCACATGGTGGCAGAGCTAAAGTTTTAGTCCTTTCTTTTCTTTCTCTAAATTTCAAATTGTCTCTTAATTTCTTTGTCCTCTTCTCAGTATCTTCCTTGTTGCTGTCTGTTTTAAGGGCATCTTTGCTTTTTTGCTCTCTTCTTTATTTCTATAAAGGTGAGCCAAAAATAAAGGGTGATAACAATAAACCTGAAAATCAGATTGTTGCAAAGTCAATTTTTTCTTCTACATCATCACCTACGATTACTACAGAAAGTTAGATAATAATTGCAATTATGCTTCTTGGTTGCTTCGATAGAATTGTGGTTTGTAAGTCAAAGGATTGAAGAACACAAGTCCAGAATTCATACTGACGTTATTGCATATGATAGACCAATTTGGGTTAAAATAAATGTGCAACTGTGTAGAGAACTACATCAAAGCCCTATGGGGGCAAGGAGGTTTTGCTTTTGTGTTTCAGAAAGCCTAGGTATGTCTTGTTTCGGTAACCACTGATGCATGGCTGACATAAATTACGTCAACTCATTAACATCTTAAGCGTCATCACACATTATCCCACTTCTTTTTTCTCTCAGAGAATAGAAATATGCTGAACAATAAGATCACAAAACACAATCTCTCACCAATTTGTTCTCTTAGTAACTCAAATCCAGCCACATGGCTGGAGGTGATTGGCCTTTCACTAGGCTATTACTAAGCTGGATTAGCTACTGAATAACCTCCATCAATTCCTAATGCATATATCATACTCTCTATACCCCTTTTTGCTGCAGGAAGGGGAGTAAATAAATGTATAAGAAAGAACCTCGTACCTAAAGATTATATTAATATCAAAGAACGATATTCTAGAACCAAATTGGTGCTACTTAGACACATACAGACACATAGCTTGTGCGTCTTTAAGCATAGTGTTATTCTCGTTATATTAACAAGATTAATCTATCTAACAAGCCTTGTAAGTATATTGCTATAGTAGTTTCTTGAATTATGCAACTCTTTAACTACAGTGCTGTACTGAGTCCTTCAACAAAACCTCTATTTGACAGACATATAAGGATAGACTGGTCACCAATCAACAAGAACAAATAATTTACTTCATTTGCATATTCTATTTTTTTTACTCGGTTACTTTATTTATGATAAGAAAATGGAACTGCAACCTTGCTCAACTCTAAAAGCTAGCTCAGGAGTGAAAATTACCCAAAATCGTATAAGGAGACAATAGTCCATTTTCTCAAGATCTAACAACCTCTCAGACCATGCCTAGTTAACTGGAGAGTGGACAAAATAAAATGGGGTCCATCATTGGGCAAACCAAGAAGAGAAATGGTTTTGGCCCTAATACCATGTCAGAAATGGACTTTGGGCCTAACTCAACCCTAAAAACTAGTGAGAGGATTGTTCAAAACCATATGAGACAATAACTCATAGTCTCAACCAATGTGGGAAAATATAACAATCCACATATTCTATCAATATCATCATTTGGGGCCCATTTTTTAACCATGAACATGAAAAGAAACGAAGAGTGAGAAAAAGACATTCACATATCCTTGGAAGCTGGACACTATCTTGTAGATGAAAGGTCAACCTGATAATTATATAAAAAGTTGATGAGCACTTAATTGATTTTAACACAAAATAGAGTGTTCCTCTACTGCAAGACTTCCAAAAATAGTTTTACTTGAACGCCAATATTGACAATGAACAGCACAAGCACTTTTTTTTCAGGAAAAACTACAGTGAAAAAAATACCAACTAAAACAGGGGTATGTTAGTGATTCAGACCAAATTTGAAGCAAAGCAAATGCAACTGTAATCTAGAAAGGCATAACAACTTCTATGGAAAATCGAGAACTCAATCAACAATTTTTTTGTTTTCCCTAATAAGAAAAACATCTTGTCATCCATTCTGACAAAGGAATGATAGAACCTTCTTCTATTACATAAATAGGTACAAGAAGCATGAAGTCTCTTTACATTAGGGGAAGGGGTGTTATGCTACTGATGAGGTTTAAATCCTACATTAGTAATCAAAAAGTCATAGTGAGAATAGAACAGTCAAAGGTACATCTTCATCAAAAACAACAAGCAAAGTGTACATAGATACCTTCAGCTAGTGTTCTATCCTGGGAAGCTGAATAGACACTTTGGACAGAACCCACAATCTTTCCTTCCAATCGGCTCTGCAAGTGATTTAGGTTAGTCTTGTTAAAACACAAACTGAACAGCATAACAACTTACAAGACACCATATATATAGCTTGTTCAATAACTGCACCTTAAAACTAAGATTGTCCTGTTCCTCAGTATCATTTTAGTAATATTTATCTCCTCATTTGAGCATATATTTGAAAAATAAAATTATTGACAGAAGCATATTAATTGGGTTTTTGAGACGAGGGTTCCCAGGAAACAGCCTCTCTACCTTTATGACTCTATGAGATAGTGGTAAGGTCTGCATACATTCTACTCTCCCCAGACCCCACTTGTGGGATTCCACTGGGTATGTTGCTGTTGACAGAAGCATATTAATTATTAAAAACAAAAGTAAGTCATATTAAAAGCAAAGTCATTCTTCACACCAAAACATGCACACATGTACAAAAGCATGCAAGATAGCAAAATGGATGATCATCTTCTCATGGCATTGTCGGAATAGCTTCTATTCCCCTTCCAATTTCTGCCCCACCCACAAACATATGTTTGGGATGACAGTCCATTTGCCTTTCAATTCAAGTGTCACGAAATATCTTAGACGTAATTTTTTTTTTCTTTTTGATATGTAAACCCCACCATGAAACATCCTACCCAGGAGCCACATAGTGGTTTTTTCCAATTTGTTCTCTTAGTAACTCAAATCCAGCCACATGGCTGGAGGTGATTGGCCTTTCACTAGGCTATTACTCCCTTGTCCCATCACAGTAATACTATTAAAGAACTCTACATCAAGTATAAAACTTATTTCCACCATGTGTATTTTCTTGGAGTTTCAACAATCACATGATGAGACACAAATTTTCAACAACTGAAGTTAACATTTTTAAACAACTTGAGTAAGATTTAAATTGCCTGATGTGTAAGTTAGACAGTGAGGAAAATAGGTTTCTTGTATTGTCTAATTTCTAGAATGTTGGATGGAGACTTTCAGCTCACAAGATCTCCTAGGTATTTGATGAAAAGTAACTTTTTTTTTGTAAAGGTGATGTCTGCAAAGCTTGTGCGATCTCATCTAATTTATCGTGTCCCATTACCTCCCACCGGTAGCACAGATATCGAAAACTCCACCTACCAAGGGTTAGGATGATGGGAACAAATCACCAAGAAACCTAACCATAGATTGGCATATGATCTAATTTCTATATCATATTCTTCTTAATGCATATTATCCAAAGTAATAACGGAAGTGGGATTAAGGATCTACTTTTGCATATTCTTTAAATGCATATCATATTCTTCTTAATGCATATGATCCACTTTTATTAGGGATGCATATGATCTAATTTGCAGATAGGATTGAACTTGAAGAGAAACAAATTGTCCAAAATATATCAATAAGATATGCATTAAGAAGAATATGAAATAACGAACTAACCTGTCCAGCAGCATCCTTAACAAAAGCGGGGTCACTTGAATAATTATCTTCATCAAGGACTCTTCCACATAAGGAACAACATCTATAATGTAATGAAATGAAGCATCTTAGAATGAGATATGCATATGTATACAAATGAAGCACCTTTGCCAAATGAAGAACATATATAAACCAAAATGAACCAGAGGAATAGTATAATTATAATATAGAAGAATAACAACATTGGGAGATGAAGCTCTCACATTTTTCCATCAACATAGTCAGGTCGACTGATACTTTCCGCACAATAACCACAATATACCATGGTCGAAATAACCTGAATCAAACAAAGAGAACACCCCATCTTGTGAAAATTTGTTGAAAGTTGCCATAGAATTCTAGCTTTAACCATTTGCAGTATGCATTTTTGCAAATAATTCCATGTATACAACAACAACATACCCAATGTAGTCCCACAGGTGAGATCTAGGAATCCCACATATGACGATTTAACAAAAAAAAAAAAAGATGCTGTAAATTTATCCAATGATCTTCCAGATGTTGGGATTTGACAATCCTAAGTTTGTTTCACTTGAGTCGGAGTCAAAATTGAGTGAAGTGTTTGATAATTGTCATTTAGTAAATATACTAAACATGGAACGATCCACTGACTTAAAAGAACATGATCAACGATAGCATATCAAGGAGCTAATTACTACTTCATCCACTACATAATCCATAACTATCCATAGACATGGTTAAAATGAGAATACATGTGCATAGCTACTAAGAACACAAGTTCTCCATTTCTTTTATTTAGTTATATATTCTTCATATATATGAACTACTACTTTTTCTTTTCCATATATTTTCTGATCTATTTAAAGAAGCCACTTCATTTCCCTATACAGCTTGTTTGGATGGTTTTTACCTATTGTATCATACCATATTGTTACTTCAATACAATATTTTGATTGTTACTTGAAATTTCATTTTATCATATTGTCAAATCTGTCATTATGTTACAGTGAAAGTACAATTTTATGTAATGATCCAATTGGTGTAAGTTTTTTCTCATCTTGATCTTACTTATAATAATCTTATTATGTATCTAATCATACCCTTACTTATTATTTAATAGTTCTATTACGTACCTACTTATCGTATTTTTATTCTTGCTTGGTAGTTTTGTATCAAGTTGTTTTGATTGTTTTTTAACAATTGAAGGAACTTCAACCCTTCCTACCCTTTGTAATATGGTAAGCTTATTTCTTTCTCAAAATTACTTTGTAATGCTTTAATTGAGCTCAGAATCTATCAGAAACAATTGTATTGTAAGCTTATTCTACATATTGTTGGTACTTGATATTAGAATACAACAAGCTTGGGTACACCTCCACTAATTCCACATGATACATGTCACCTCCAACCAACAACATGTACCAGATAACTCTGCTCATTAAAGCTCGAACAAATAAAAAGAAATCACGTAATATTTTTGCCTCTGCTAGAATTTGAACATGAAACCTCATGATGCTCAACTCACTTCATTAATCACTAAGTCTTACCTACCTATGTTGCTCAGACACTCCAAAATTATTGCCGCATCAATATCAGATCCTCCAAAAATACACTATTTTTAATATACAATATGCAACCATTAATATTTTGAACAGTCCGAACAACATAAAGCCACACCCTTAGGTACTCATTTAGCACTTTCTACTTATTCTTTAATCAATTAAAAAATCATCAATTGGGAGAAGGTATATCCATGAAAAAACTAAAAACAAATTAAGTAGGCCCATACATACACTACTTATGGGGTACACACAGCAGTATAACACCAATAAGGAAATTCTTACCTAAATTCAACGACAACAACATAACCAGTATAATTCCACGATTGATAGCCGAGCTCAATTCCAAGTAAACGCACAAATAGGACACAAAGCAGATAGTAATAAACACCAAAGAAAACAAACTTAAATATCAGTTCTTCTGCTTTTTCTTCAGCAATCGAAGATCAAAATCATATTTTTGAACAAATTTCTTCACAAATACAAGTATCAAACATATGAAAAATAAAGCGAAGAATACACAGAGATTACGGACCAGTTGGTTTCGCCGGCGCCGGCGACGGAAACATAACGAGATGTTAAACCCTAATTTAAAAACTTAACACTTGCAGCGAGATTCGAAACCTCGTCGATTATATATACATAAACAACTAATAGAACCTTTAAGCCACTTAACCCAACACTTCTATTTTTGCTATTTAAACTTGTAATTTACCTTTATAAAAACAATATACCTCTCGACTTTACGATTCCAACTATATCTTTATCTACTAATAAATCATGTGTATTTATCCTTTTTGAAAAAAAATTAAAATTTTGATTTTTTTATTTCAAAAATTATTTCACTGTCTTTTTACGCTTCCAGACTCGATGCAAGTGGAAAAAAGTTAATTCTTCTTCTATTCAGTCATAAAATGAATTTGAATGAGATCTGAATAGATGAAGAATGATAAGATAAATTTTTTTAATTCATGTGGCATTTTTCGAAACTTAGAAATAATTTTATGATTTTTTTTAATTATTATTGTTCAATTTATTAACTAAAAAGATAAGTTTACACTATTTATTGGAAGACGAGGGTATATATGCATGATTTGTTAGATATATATATATATACACTAATTTTTCTAATGAAGAATATGTCTTATATAAATCACAAAATTAAAAAATATATATGTATTTAATTTTTGGCCCTTGATCTAATAAATAAGTGAGTCAAATTTGAACTAATTGAGGTGGACCATCCGATTCAATGTTTTTAACGAAAAAGATACGAAATAAGATATTTAACTTAATACAAAAAATATAAGCTCAATAAATAGAGTAAAAATTTATCTATATCAACATATTTATCGAACTAATGGATACATAATACTTATTTTTTTATTATATTTTATACCATAATAAAGTAATTTGTTTCAATAGAAATATTAAATACGAATACATTTTTATTCGAGAAAAAATATCATGTGAGCCTAAAGCACTTACTTTTCAATTTTCAAAACAATAAGTATCTATTTATTTATTTATTTCTCAAATGCATTACACATGGACAGCACTTTATTAATCTTTTATTATTATCTGCCATATCTTTTTTTTATTTTTTATTTTCTTTTCAAGATCTGCCACACTCATTTAATTTTTTATTGTTTTCTAAATTTCAAGATCTGACACTTTTTTTTTTTGAAAAAATTAATGATAAAATTCTCTTGTCGAGATCTATTATTTAAAACAGCACACCAAATTAGAATTTTAGAATTTTGCAGATGATTGTAGTCAAATTTTAAAATAATCAAGATTTATATTGGAAAAAAAAAAGACTACAACAATTTCAGTTTATTATTATTCTATTTGTTTATTTACCGAAAGTTATTTTTTATTGATCATTATCAACTATCACTGTAATCGTTGTCATTTGTGATTAATACAATCAATTGTTAACATCATTAGTCATTATTTACAATTATCATCACCAAGCATTATTTACCACACCAATAATCAATAACCAACAACCAACACAATCAGTCATTACTATATGTTGTCAGATGCTCTCACTATTTACTATTTCGTTAGCTATCAATATCATCCATCACAATTATCGACTATCACCATGGCACCATCAAGTATCACGATCGACCATTACTATCAGTCACTATCTATTACTCACAATCAACACTATCAACGACCAACACTCACAATCATTATCAATAATTGTTATGTAATTCTTTGAACAATATTTTATTACTATAATACTTCTCATGTCTCATTTTAGTTGTCATTTTGCGCTTTTCGTAAGTCAATTTGATTAATTTTTAGATTAATTTAATTTGATATTATAATGTAAAATTTTGGATATTCCAAAACTATAAAAAAAAAAAAAAAAAAGTATAATTGTTTACTAACTTTTTTCATATCAATATAATGAAGAAAAAAAGCATCTCAAAATGTTAGTTAAAGTCTACACAGTTTGACAGAGAGAGTACTAAACATTTAATACAACAACTCAATATTCAAATTTTAAATATTTAAATCTCAAAACAATCTTATTTATTTATTTATTTTTATTTAGAAGTACATTCAAATTCAAATATAATCTTTTAATAAACTAAAGCCAAGCCTATAAATGATGAATGGAAAATAGATAGGAAGAGGGCAAATAGTTCTTCACAAATATGAAAAAGTTTTCTTTAGTTTTGTGGATTTGTCTCTTGTTAATTTCTTCTTTTCTAAGAGGATCAAAAGCAAATGGCCATGGAGTTTACATTGTCTACATGGGTGCCAAGGGTTCATCTGATGAGCTGTTGATGAGCTCCTTGACAACAAGGTATGGCGTCGTTTGTTCGGATACTTTTTAGTTGCTATAGCGAAATATTGGTATAAATAACATAACGAGATAATCGACTTCAAAGAAAACTTGATTGTTTTATGGTGAAATGAAGACTTTATGTTATAGAGAAGTTTGACTGTAACTGATATGAAATAGTTTGTTCAGATATTTTTTAACTGCTATAACAAAATATTGATATAAATAACATACCATGAAAATCATCTTCATAGAAAACTTGATTGTTATATGGTGAAATGATGATTGTGTGTAGTAGAGAAGTTTGACTATAACTGGTGTGAAATCATTTGTCCGGATATTTTTTAGTTGCTATAGCGAAATGTTGGTATAATTAACATAACATGAAAATTGATTTCAAAGAAAACTTGATTGTTATATGGTGAAATGACGATTGTATGTTATAGAAAGTTTGACTGTAACTGGTGTAAAATCATTCGTCTGGATACTTTTCCGCTGCTATAGCGAAATATTGTTATAGATCACATGTAACATACCATGAAAATCAACATCAAAGAACTTGACCGTTATATAGTGAAATGATAACTGTTATAGAGAAGTCTGATTGTATCTAAGATGAAATCGTTCGAGATACTTTTTAGCTATTGTAGCGAGATACTTATATAGATAACATACAACATAACATAAAAATGGATTTGAACGAGAACTTGATCGTTATAGTGAAATAAATATATTACAAACTAAGTTGCACACACTCGTCATGTTGCACCGGTGTCGGATTCCTCCGAAAATACAGAGACCCAACACGCAGACGCCGACACTTTTGAAGAGTCTGAGCAATATAGGTTACAAAGAAGTCTGACTGTAATTGATTGTAATGTTTTATCTTAAAACCCGTATCCACTCTTGGATTCATACTCCCAAATCCTAAAATTCATGGGTTGAAGGATCTAACCTTTAAATCCACACCTGTTTTAGGATACCCTCATCCGAGTCCGAGCAAAGATGAGCTTGTTGTTACATCTCTCTATTGCATTGGACAAAGAAGACTTCATATAATATCTTTCAGAGAAATAACTTGCTATACAATTGAAGAGCAACTTACTTGACAAGTATGTATGGCTGACATTGTGTATATATTGCATTAGGAGAAAGAATGCAGTGATACACAGCTACAAAAAGAGTTTCTCAGGATTCGCAGCACGTTTATCAGATGATGAAGCTCAGTCGATTGCTCAACATCCTGGAGTTGTCTCTGTCTTCTCAGATCCAGTATTTCAACTACACACGACGCGTTCGTGGGATTTTCTGAGTGATCTTGTAAACAACTTACCTTACAGTTCTCATTCAAATTCAACCTCAAATGGAGCAGATACCATAATTGGAATTTTTGACACTGGTACATAGGAACCAAACTGCCAAAAAATCTCATTGCACTTTGTTCAGTCTTTACTAGGATTAACTTCTTGTTTTATGTTTTAGGAATATGGCCTGAATCAGAGAGTTTCAACGACAGGGATATCGGTCCAGTCCCATCGCGATGGAAAGGAACTTGCGTTAGAGCTTATGACTTCAATTCTTCCAACTGCAACAGGTAAAAATCTTGTAAATGGTCTTGGAAAAGTGAGCTTCTGATAGAAATTTTATTGTATACATCCATGGACTTGTATCAGGAAACTGATTGGAGCACGGTTTTATGACGAACCTGGCGAATCTAAGACACCTTTTGTAGGCACGCCTAGGGACCATGATGGGCATGGTACTCATGTTGCAGCCACAGCAGCAGGGAGTCCAGTGGCAGGTGCATCCTTTTACGGCTTAGCAGGAGGAACAGCCAAGGGTGGGTCTCCAGGGTCCAGGATTGCAGTGTACCGTACATGCAAGCCTTATTCTGGATGCAGTGGATCGGCTATCATGAAAGCATTTGATGATGCCATTGCAGATGGGGTTGATATCATCAACTTATCATTTGGCCAACCAGCTGGAAGAGAGTACGAGTTTTCAAAAAATCCTATCGCCATTGGAGCCTTCCATGCTGTACAGAAGGGCATTTTTGTTGTCGCCTCTGCAGGAAACGATGGGCCTGCACAGGAATCTGTTGTCAATGTTGCTCCTTGGATGTTCACAGTCGCTGCAACGACTATCGACAGAAACATTGAGACACATATTCCCTTGGGTGGAAACTTGCTAATTAAGGTATTTAAAAGGGAAAAAACACAGTTATTCGATATCGCCACTAGCTATCTATCATTTCAAGAACGTTTTTTAATACTGTAAAGATATGTCACCTGACACTAACTCGAACCCCAAAAGCTCGCTCAAGCGGGTGAGGATTATCCATGTCTATATAAGCAGGTCAGCAGTCCATTGCTCAACCAACGTTAAGACTCTTAACAAATACCCTCGTTGTTTTTCAGGGTGGAGGTATTAGCTTTTCCAATCTCAAAAAATCTCCAGTTTATCCGTTGGCAGATAGTGTATCTGTCAAATTAGACTCGGTTTATGATGGTGAAGCAAGGTAATTGGATATTGAAATGTATAGTTTCCATTTCTGGGGCTACACCGATAATTTTTTTGCATACTTGCAACTAACTTGAGCTATGTTTAAGTGACTGTGAACCAGATACACTAGACGAACACAAAGCCAAGGGAAAAATTCTTGTTTGTGAACATCTCTCCGATGACTTTTCACTAGAAACGAGGTTAAATGAAGTGAGGGAAAAGGGTGGCATTGGATTTATATTAATTCTTCCCGATGATGAGCTCATAACGGCACCCAAAATAGGATCATTTCCAGGGGCAGTAATCACTCAAGGAGATGGCATAAAGATTCGTTCTTACATCAACTCAACAAGGTACTCACGTTCTCAATACGCACTTGTGGGGTAACACAGCATATTGCTAATTGCAGCTTCATTTTTCCTAAAGGAACCCAGTGGCAACAATTCTACAAACTGTTAGCGTAGATAAGTTCAAACCAGCTCCAGTGGTGGCTTTCTTCTCATCAAGAGGCCCCACATATAACACTCGAAACCTCCTAAAAGTAAGCACTCCTTATTCTAATCCTTTTTCCATCAAATACAGGGGTAACGTCTGCATATATCCTACTTGTGGGACTACACTAGATAGGTCGTCGTTGCTCAATCTGTGCCTCTTGCACAGTGCCATGATAGATTCTTTCTAACTTTCAATTTTATTGGATACTCTGAAGGAATAGTAAGGACTTGAGATCACTTACGTACTTTGTTATAAAACAGAACATATGTTTCATGCTAGATTACTAGTAGATCACATACCGAATGGTTTCTGACATGTACTTGCAGCCGGACATTGCAGCACCAGGGACTGCAATACTTGCAGCTTGGTCTGCAAACGACACAGAATTGACTCGGCCTGGCCAAAAACCACCACTATTTAACATCGATTCGGGTACTTCCATAGCTTGTCCTCATGTTTCTGGAATAGTTGCAACATTGAAGTCTCAGAATCCCACCTGGAGCCCGTCAGCAATCAGATCAGCTATAATGACCACAGGTAGGAACCTGATGATAGTTTAAGTATATTAGTGCCACCAATTCATGGCTCTTACGAAAAAAGTTCTCATATTTTCAATCCCCCTCATTTCTTGTTAATAGCTTTTCAGCAAAGCAATTTGAAGAGTCCAATTATAATATACGGAGAATACCTTGCCACACCATATGACTTTGGTGCCGGAGTAGCAACTATGTCTGGAGCATTGAAACCAGGTTTGGTTTACGAGACCGACATCACAGACTACCTGCAATTCCTCTGCTCTACAGGTTATAACACATCAACAATAAAACTCATCTTAAAGACAGTTCCAAAAAACTTTTCATGCCACGCCAACTCGAGTGAGGAGCTAGTGTCTAACATGAACTACCCGTCAATAGCGGTTTCTCTGTCCAAGGTAAGAGAAACGAAAAAAGTTACCAGAACATTAACCAGAATTGATGATGAAGTATCAGAATATACGGCAATCATAACAACACCAGATGCGTTGAGAGTCGAAGTGAGTCCAAAGAAATTGAAATTTACAATTGACAGGAAGAAACTGAGCTATCAAGTGACTTTCAAAGCAATGTCTAGAGATAAAGAATTTTTTGGATCAATTACATGGACCAATGGTAAGTACAAGGTTCGAAGTCCATTTGTTGCCTCCTTTTGGTAACAGTGTCATGAATCTGCTACTTAACAAGTCTAAATAAAAGGGTGTACTGAATGCATCCATGAACATTGTATCACCAATTTATCATTTGTTGTAACTCAAATGAATCCTGAATACAAGATTCTCAATAAAGAAACCATATTTATTTCATAATATTCTTGTATTATTAAGTATTTATTTTCATGATGTGTTCACTGCCATTCTTTTCTTTCCATTAGTGCATTGATTTGTTTCATTTGAGCCGAGGATATTTCGAAAACCACTTGTTTACCTCCAAGAGGTAGATGTAAGGTCGCATGGTGCAGTAGAGCTATTTAAGTGCTGATACATGATTTTCTTTCAGTTACATATGGTATGTAATGAACAGAAATGAGTGGTGCAAAGTTGTTCAAAGTACAGACACATGATTGTGTATTAACCTAAAGCTCTATCAATCAAAATCTAGATGGAAGCAACTGATGAATGACGAAAATGCAGTTGTTTTGACCTTATTTCTGATGTTTGTAAGCTGCAGAGCTGCTTATTTTGACGCTGTGGATGTTGGTTTTTACTCGGTTGTAGCCAATAACTGAGGGACATCTGTCGATTTTGGACCTCGGTTATCGATCTTTTTTTTTTTTAGTGAAGTATTTTTAAGATCCTTATTCAATATACTAGATAAGGAAACCCAGGCCAGCACGGGCCCAATACATGTTACTCTTTCAGTCTCAATTGATGTGACACAGTTGGTATTTAGAGAATCGTCCAATTTTTTTAATGATTTTTAAATAATCAAAGTTGTTAATTATTGTTGTCACGCCCCGAATTTACACCCTGGACGTGGCCGGCACCCAAAACCATTTCTGGTTCCAAGCGAACCACTTGGCCTGGCTACTTTACTCGGCGGAAGACTTAAATAGTATGTGATAGACTTAGATATAATGAACTAAAGAGGCTTCAATACTCTCAACCACTAAACAAAGGAAACATCTCAACAAAAACTGAAAGTAAGAACTGAAATTCATGTCATCCAATCCATGAAACCTCTAACTAAGATAATCTAAACAACTACCGTGTAACCACAATTGAAAATAAATATTGAAACAGAAATAAAGACTCTAAAGCCTCTAACCGGTAAGAGGCCTCACCACTAGCTGAATGAAGTGCTGATCCTCAGATCTGCTGAAGGACTCTGTCACCTGCTTCTGCATCATAAAACGATGCAGGTCTAAAGGACGTCGATACATGAAATGTACGAGCATGTACAATAGCCAAAATAAGGAACTCAGGATAAGGCACTATACTCAGAAGTAGCTAAAAGCATGTATGCTGAAAGTAATATCTCACTTAAGAGGGTGACACTTTTAGAAGGACTTTTCTATTCTCAAAAGCTCAAGTCCAAAATCTCTATTAAGAACACAGCGATACTACTAGTTTCATCACTACACAACTGGTGGGCAATCATATCTAATTTAAAAAGAACAAATAATCAATCCTTTTTCTCAAATGGATTACACACAGACATCCACCAGTAGCCAACACAACCTAATTGACACCCACAAGTACATCACCACTAGCTAAAGTATATTGACATTTTTGAGACTATGGTCTTCCGGAAACAGCCTCTCTATCTCTATGAGGTAGTGGTAAGGTCGGGATACATTCTACCCTCTCCAGACCCCACTTGTGGGATTCCACTGGGTATACTATTGTTGTTTATCTTACTGATATAGTTTAGATTAAATCAGAGTCAAAATGCTTTTAGACAAATAACGTTTAGGAAACAGATAGGAAGATAGCAAAATAGATCAAGCTTTTCTCCCTATTTATATAAACCACAAACTTCCATCAACTTTTGGGGCACAAACATGGAAAGGGCTTCTTTAGTTTTGTGGTTTTGTCTCTTCCTAATTTCTTTTCTAAGAGAATCCAAGGCAGAAGGCTATGGAGTTTACATTGTTTACATGGGTGCCAAGGGTTCATCAGATGATCGCCTTCAGCTTATGAGCTCCCTCACAACAAGGTATGGCATCATTCGCCCGAATATTGTTATAGTGAAATGTTGTTATAGAAAAGTCTAACTATATTGGACACCTGTACCAGAGTCCAAGCAACATAGCTTGTTATTGCAGCTTTCTTTTCTATTGGACAAAGATTCTTAACATATTAAACTTCATTAGGAGAAAGAATGCAGTGGTGCACAGCTACAAAAACAGTTTCTCAGGATTCACAGCACGTTTATCATACGAGGAAGCTCAGTCGATTGCTCAGCAACCTGGAGTTGTCTCCGTTTTTCCTGATCCAGTATTTCAATCCCACACGACACAGTCATGGGATTTTCTGAGGGATCAATTCGATCTGCTGCATGATTTCCCTTACAGTTCCCATTTCAATTCAACCTCAAATGGAGCAGATACCATAATTGGCTTTTTGGACTATGGTAGCTTGGAACAAAACTGCAAAAAATATCGTTGCACTTTGTTTATCCTTTACTATTACCCACAGTGGACCAAATAATATCCTCTGTTTGTCTTAGGAATATGGCCTGAATCAGAGAGTTTCAGTGATGAAGGTATCGGCCCAGTTCCATCGCGATGGAAAGGAACTTGTGTTAGAGGTTATGATTTCAATTCTTCCAACTGCAACAGGTAACAATCTTTATTTGTGTCCACGGTGGATGGTCCAGTAAGTTAGCTATGGGTTCAAGGGAACTAGTAGCTGTAGGAACCCATAAACTTTAAACCTTGGATCCTGCTTTGTGTGTCCAATATGGACTATGTGAAGTTTTCTAAGTGGTCTTGTATCAGGAAACTGATCGGCGCAAGGTTTTATGACGACCCTGGTGCATTTCAATCACCAGCAACAGGGACACCTAGGGACCATGATGGGCATGGTACCCATGTTGCAGCCACAGCAGCAGGGAGACCAGTGGCAGGTGCATCCTATTATGGCTTAGCAGGAGGAACAGCCCAGGGCGGGTCTCCAGGGTCCAGGATTGCAGTGTACCATATATGCAATCCCACTGGATGCAGTGGATCGGCTATTATGAAAGCATTTGACGATGCCATATCAGACGGGGTTGATATCATCAACTTATCAATCGGTACACCAGCTGGAGCAGAGGACGAGTTTTCGAGAAATCCTATCGCCATCGGAGCCTTCCATGCTGTAGAGAACGGCATTTTTGTTGTTGCCTCTGCTGGAAACGATGGCCCTTTAGAAGAAACTGTTGTCAATGTTGCTCCTTGGATCTTCACAGTTGCTGCAACAACTATTGACAGAAACATTGAAACACATATTCCCTTGGGGGGGAACAAGCTAATTAAGGTATTTAAAAGAAAAAAAACAGTTATTCTATATAGCTACTAGCTATCTATCTATTCAAGAACATCTTTTATACCCTTGATGATTTTCAGGGTGGAGGTATTAGCTTTTCCAGTCTCAATAAATCTCCAGTTTATCCATTGGCGGACGGTGTATCTGTCAAATTACACAGGGAATTTGTTTATGACGGGGACGCAAGGTGCTTGGAAATTGAAAGTGTATCAGTTTCTATTTCTGGTGCTTCACTAACAAAATAATTTACATACTTGCGACTAATTTGAGCAATGTTTCAGAGACTGTGAACCAGATACATTAGACGAACACAAAGTCAAGGGAAAAATTATTGTTTGCGAACATCTCGACGATGACTATTCACTCCAAGATAGGCTAGATGAAGTAAAGAAAAAGGGTGGCATCGGATTTATATTAATTATTCCCGATGATGAGCTCATAACAGCACCCAAAATAGGATCATTTCCAGGGGCAGTAATCACTCAAGGAGACGGCATAAAGATTCGTTCTTACATCAACTCAACAAGGTACTCATTTTACTTCTCAATAAGTACTTGTGGGGCAACATATTGCTAACTAAACTTTCATATGTACTAAAGGAACCCAGTGGCAACAATTCTACCAACTGTTAGTGTAGATAATTTCAAACCAGCTCCTGTTGTGGCTTTCTTCTCATCAAGAGGCCCTGCATATAACACTCGAAGCCTCCTAAAAGTAAGCACTCTTTATTCTAATTTTTTCCTTCAAATTTTGAACCATTGTTCGATCTGTGCCCCTTGAGTAATGTCATGCTAGTCTTCTCTCTAACGTCCAATTTTATTGGATATCTCCAAAGGCACAGTAAGGACACGTGATTAGTTACATACTTATATCAAAAAGCAGAATATATGTTTCATGCAAGAATATCAGTAGATTACATACCAAATGGTTTCTGGCATTTACTTGCAGCCGGACATTGCAGCACCAGGGACTGCAATACTTGCAGCTTGGCCCGCGAACGACACAGAAGTGGCTCGGTCTAGCCAAGAACCACCGCTATTTAACATCGCCTCCGGTACCTCCATGTCTTGTGCTCATGTTTCTGCAATGGTTGCAATACTGAAGTCTCAGAATCCCACCTGGAGTCTGTCAGCAATCAGATCAGCTGTGATGACAACAGGTAGGAACCTGATGATAGTTTAAGTATATTAGTGCCACCAATTCATGGCTCTTACGAAAAAACGTTCTCATATTTTCAATCCCCCTCATTTCTTTTTAATAGCTTTTCAGCAAAGCAATTTGAAGAGTCCAATGATAATAAATAGTGCATACGGAGAATACCTTGCAACACCATATGACTTTGGTGCAGGAGTAGCAACTATTTCTGGATCATTGAAACCAGGTTTGGTTTACGAGACTGAGCTCAGAGACTACCTGCAGTTCCTCTGCTCTACAGGTTATAACACATCAACAATAAGACTCATCTCAAAGACAGTTCCCAAGAACTTTTCATGCCCTGCCAACTCAAGTGATGACTTGGTGTCTAACATGAACTATCCATCAATAGCAGTTTCTCTGTCTAAGGAGAGGGAAACCAAAGAAGTTACCAGAACGCTAACCAGAATTGATGATGAAGAATCAGAATATACGGCAACCATAACAACACCAGATGTGTTGAGAGTCGAAGTGAGTCCAAAAAAATTGAAGTTTACAAGTGACAGGAAGAAACTGAGCTATCAAGTGACTTTCAAAGCAATGTCTAGGGAGAGAGAATTTTTTGGATCAATTACGTGGACCAATGGTAAGTACAAGGTTCGATGTCCATTCGTTGCCTCCTTTTGGTAACATTTTCATCAATCTGCTACTTAACCAGTCTAAAAAAAAGGGTGATGTAAGCAATGCACTCATGTGAATCCTGAATAAAAAGGTTCTCAACTCTATATTCTTGTTTTATAAGAATTTATTTTCATGATACATACGGTGAACATGTGCAAGCCAGGGATGGATCTACCAAAGGAGGAGGGGGCGTCACGGCACTCACATATCTCGGACAAAACTCATATATATTATGTATATATTTAAAGAAATTGCATATTTAGTTATATATTAAACGATGACACCCGAATTAGTAAACATTTACGAGGTGTCACTGGTAATATCTTTGTTTACAAATACTGTGACATCTGTAACCTCTAAATTCTGGATTCGCCATGGTGTGAAAACAATCATAGCGTAATAGAGCTATTGGATTCCAACTAGATGCACACATTTCTTCCGGTCCCAATAACACAAAAAAACAACATAACATTTATTTTCTCCATTTCAATTTGTTTGTCTCTTAGTTTCCTTTTTAGTCTATGTTGAACACATAAATTCACATAACTTTTTCTCGAGTAACTTTTTCTTTTAAAATCTAGAACACATAAATTCAAAATCTAAGTCCGCCTCTGAAATAAAAGCTCTATCAATCAAAATCCATAGATGAAGAAACTGATGAAGGATGATTGGATGAAAATGTAGTTGCTTTGACCTTACTTCTACTGTTTGTAAAATTGCAGAGGTTGCAGAAAGTAAATATTTTGTGTCATCTTCACATGTTCCACTCATTTTTAGCCTGTCCCACAAAAAAAATGTTATAGTTCCTTATTCAAACTATTTAACTTAAATTTTTCATTTTACCCTTAATGATTTATAGCTACACAAATTTCTATGATTTGCTTTAGGCCATAAGTTTCAGTGTTCCCTTCTTTTTTCTTTTTAACTTCATTCTTAGTCATACACTGTCACATAAACTGGGAGAGAGGAAGTACTTACTAGTGCATTTTAGTATCTCTCCAAACCTTTATTTCTCTGGTTGATCGTCAATCTCAGATTCACAAAATATATTTTCTGATCATATCTTCTTATGAGAAGGGTAATGTTTATAATATTTATCTATTTGCCAATAAAAGGCATCTAGGTATCTTTTTCTGCCTCAGCCTGAAAAAGGAACTTCTTGTTCTCCTCTTCACATAAGTTAATTTGATTACCTTCTGGAGAAAATATGCTTTGAGAAAGTACCTAACAGTTAGAACTTACTTTTAATGGCTAGAGTAATAATAAGACTAGTTTTTCTAGGGGAAATCTCATTTTTCTATTTCAGATTTTCAGTTTAAATTAATAGGTACGCCACTGTAGTATGTCACCTAATGTTAAACGTAGAGCAGCAATAACAACAACAATAACATACCGAGGGGAAATCCCACAAGTGGGGTCTGGGGAGGGTAGGTGTACGAGAGACCTTACCCCCACCTTTTTAAGGTTTAAAAACTAATCTATTTAGCATGCTAGAAGAATCCTCTAGAAACTCATTCCAATATCATGTTCAGTTCATTGATGAAACAGGAGGGTGAAGGTGAATATATAAACACCATAACTGGCAGTTCCCTACAAATTGTAGAGATTGCATATCGACAAATGTGAACAAGTTAGCTCAAACTAATGTTAAATTACATTGTGCTATGATAAAAGAAAATCAAATGATAAATGAATGAACAACAACAATAGTAATAGGTGGCAAGAATGGTTGAAATGTAATAAATTGGGCCATCAGTTAGGCCTTCAATTTTTATAGGGAGAAAGAACCAAGAAACATTGCTTGTGCAGCATAGTCCAGAATGTTTTGAGCAAGATGTACAAGCTTACAACTTCAAAAGAAGGTGACAAGAACTCTATGTTTCCTGCCTTTACAACTCATGAAACTAACTCAATTTCATGAGACACTTCTCCTGAACATGTAAGGGTCGGCTAACATAGGAAAAAATTGAGTTTGCTGTCACTGGATTTACATTTGACTTCCTGGCAAGAAAACTAAGTTGATAACTTACACTCGAACTTCTGATTTTGTGATAGAAAGATCTGTTCCACCTTGAAAAGGGTTCCACCTTTGTCACACTCCTGCAGAGAAGCTCTTGTAATGAGAAAATAAGAATGAAAAACTACATTTCAAACAAATGAAAGAGGCAAAAGAAGTTCAGTTCAGTAACACTCACATTCTAAATGGTGTCCTTCCACATTATACTTGTCTATGAGGCAAAGAATGACATCAGTTCTTTGTCAAAATCTAAATCATAATCAGAATTATCAAGATAACTTTGGACATCAAGCCCCAAGTCGATTGGGCTGTCTAGTGTAGCATAAGACGAGCCAATAGCAAGCGGAGATTCAAAAGGCATCTCAATATGTCTGTCATGGTTATTCTGAAACATGTCTTTTCCATGATGGTCACTGTCTCTAGAGATATCAGTTCCACTTCCGTGAAGCACTGGACCAACTCCAGAATCCGTTGGCCCAATCTGAAGCTCACTGCATGCCAAGTGGGACTGTGGTTCCACATGTGTCGACCCAAATTCAGCTGACGAATAAGAGTGATATATAGGAGGTTGACTGAAGTTAGCAAATTGAGATCCATGAGCAAATTCAGAAACCTGCAGATCAGCATGTACGACGGAACTGTGAGGTCCATATTGCAACCCATTGTTTGGAGGTCCATAATGCGATAGGGAAATTTGTGGTCCATCATTCATCCCAGAAATCTTCTGCAGACCATGGAACTGAGCGTCTTGAAATTGATGCTGAACAATATAATCTTGATTTTCAAGACGCACCTCTGATTCATAAGGGACAATTGCAGAATTTTGAGCAATCGGATAAAGTGATGGCTCAGCACCTATATATGTCTCCTCTGTAGAGGCTACATTAACTGATGGAACCAATGATAAGTTTGAGTCTTGTAAAGGTAAATGTGATAGACTCTCTGTGTAGTTCTCTACAGGCTTTGTTGCTTCGCTCTTGTCATCACCCTGTAGACTATCACTTGTTATGCATCCACCCAATAGCATTTCTGAACCTTTTATATCAGGTAATGTGTTACTCTGTTCGTCCCCGTGTAGCAGAGATGGTTGAGTCTGTTTCTCAGTAGGGTTTGACCTAGCACGTTTCCTCCTTCGACGATGTCCATCTCCATTCTCTGTACTTTGGTGAGACTGAGGAATGGCATTTAGAGAATGAGCATTCAACGGTTGATTTCTCCTCTCATCTCTAGACGATACGGAGCCAATACCATCATCAATACCATCAATATCATAGTCACTGTCACTACTAATTGAAGGTTTCTTCTTTTCACCACGGCTTCCAGCTGGTACCTCTATGCTAGATGATCCATTCTCACTGCCTGCTTGTTGGAGGGTTGCTTCCTCTCTGCTTAAAACATCCAACCAAATTGAGCTCTCCTTAGCAGTCATCCTGTCCTGCAGACTCTTAGATTTGCGGATTAATCTCCTAATCTTTGCAATATCAGGTGACATATGCTTTATGACAGCAGTTAGAACACCAACTTTCCACATCTTCTTCAAATCATGTGGCTTTCTGTATGGTGGTTTCTGACCCTTAGGTAGTCCCATTTTAACCCACCATTCCTCATTCCCAGTTGGCCACCACGGTGGTGGGACACCTTTCTCCAATGGGTACTTCCGTTGAGGCGGAGCACAGTGTTGCATTAAAGAAGACAAAAGAGACCCCAAGGTAGCATCTTGCAAATCTTGCAAGACACCTTGTCGGTTTCCATTTTGGCTGCCTGCACCGTCTCCTCTCGCAAGACATTCGGCTTCGTACTTGGCTATTGCAGCAAGACCATTCTTATCAAACTTCACCTTCTCCTTCCACCAAGCTCTTATGTTATCTGACGAACCGCTGACCGGTTTACCCTTACCAGGAATGATTCCATAAACAAATCCTCGAGCATTGCAGACCTCCATGAGCTTCAACATGTACTTCAAAATCCCATCTTGAGCTCTGGACATCTTTTTCCGCGTAGCCTGATCAGTAACTTGTTTGTCCTGCTTCTCTGCAGCTTGCCGGGCTGCAAGCTTCTGTTTTTCCTTGAGCCGCTTGAGCTTGACACGGTCCTTCCACATCCGTCTCTCCAATTCGTCTGGTTCAATCTCTTCATCACTGACATCCTTTTCGGCAATGTTGTCACACTTTATGTCATCGATTTCAATGTCCGAGCTGTTCCCAAACTCATCAGCATTAATCATACATCACTCAATTCAAAAGCAAAATGCCAGTAAAACTATATCTATCTATCCAACAGAGATACATTATCCGAACTCCAAATTTCTTTCTATTCTAAAACCAGAAAACTTCAATGTCAAAGAAAACGCAATTCAGACTTGCAAACACCAAAGACGAGAGCAATTTCAAAGGGACCACAAAAAGCAACAAACTGCATTTCATCACCGTGATGTCACGGCCAGCTTGTGTTTACCTCAACAAATTTTGTCACCAAGTTAGCCACAGAAAGCAACAAACGCGCACTGGATAATCATAAAAAGACTCGTTCCTTCAAATCCAAGATTCAATTTTTAAGCTGCTAATGCAGAAACCTTGCTCAATTTCCAGTAAACGAACAAAACTCACCACCAAAAACTCCACTTTCAAGTTAGTTCTCACATATCCAAATTCTCAAACACTATAACACAGACAAAACTCATAAAACCCTTCAAGATTGATAAAAATACAGCTTAAACAACTCGCATTTCCGTTAAATTGGTGAAAACAATTGGTACAACCATCCAAGATTTCACATTTGAAAAGCATCCCGTGGATTTAGTCAAGGTGCTCACTCGGACACCATGATTATAAAAAAAAAAAAAAAAAGATTTTACATTGGATATACACAAAGCTCAAAAAACATCACAACCCAAAAAGATAAAACACAAAAAATGAGAAAGAAAGCAAATAAAATAAATCCAAGATTCAATTTTTATGATTGCTAATGCAAGAACCTTGCTCAATTTCTAGAAATTGAGCAAAAAAATCTCCACTTTCAAGTTGGTTTTTTCTTCTTTTTCTCAAACCCCTCCATGCACACTCCGCCCTTTTCGCTCCCTTGGTGATTCGAACTCACAAACTCATGATTGGATATAGAGGGTGCTAAACATCCAAGCAACATTTTCTTCTTTTTTAAACCCCTCCATAGGAACTCCACCCTTTTCGCTCCCTTGGTAATCCGAACTCACAAACTCATGATTGGATATAGCGGGTGCTTAACATCCAAGCAAAATTTTTCTTCTTTTTTAAACTCCTCCATAGGAGCTCCACCTGTTTTGCTTCCTCAAGGATTCGAACTCACAAACTCATGATTGGACATAGAGGGTGTTTAACATCCAAGCAACCCCTCTTGTCTCACCTATCCAAATTCTCAAATACAACATCAACATATACAAATGATCACAACTCATATTTTAATGAAACAACAACACAACCCAAAAGAGAAAAAAAAAAACACAAATAATTCAAAAGGGGTCTAACCTGGCATCAATTCCAATCTCATTCATCACAGCCATGTCTAAACCAACAGTTGTAGCAAGATTCAACCCCCTCCCCCCTCCAAAAAGGGTATCAAATTTTATTCCTTTTTATCTCTCAAAATTAAGAAAAGGGGTTTCAAAATCATTTGAAAAATTCATAAAACAGAGACAGTAAAGACAAATCTTTCAGAGAAAAACACAGAAAGGGTCCACAGATAAAGATTAAAAATGGCTGAAAAATCCTCCAAAAAGATTGAAAATGAGAGTTTCTCCAACGTTTTGTCGCTTACATTAAAAAATTGATCTTTTAATCCATCAAATTAGGAAATTAAATAACGTTTATATATATAATTTACACACTAAAATATTTATATCTTAATTAATAATGAATACTTTTAGTCAACTACGAGAAATATAATAGAAAACATATTCAATGAATGTGACGTAAACAATGATTTATATTTAACCTAATAATTAATTTTTATTTTCATTAATTTGACTTAATAGTAAGAAAATATGATGTGGCAAAGTAGGAGACAAGTTTGACAATTTTATTTATCATTATTCTCAGATAGAACAAAGAGAGGATAACTTAGAAACATGTGAAAATGTCCAAATTCAATGAATTTATGAAATGCATCTAGGTTCAATGAATTTGTGTTTTTTTTAATTTTTTTATTTTTTTATTTTTTGAAAATTTATCCTTTTTTTTCCTTAAAAGGAATTGGAGTTGAAAAATATTAATTTTCATCTTTCCATGATTCATGAAAATGTCTTTTTCATAAGTTGAAAGTCAAGGACATATCAATAAAATATAAAAAAGATATTAAGTTTATTTAATAATTTTCTTTTTTAGTTTTGCTATAACTCAATAAACGAAAAAGTTTTGCATCGAACTTTAGCCCCCTTTAAGTTGGTTACAAAGTAACAACCTTTGACGCCCCATAACATTGCAAAGGGAAGGGAGGGGGCTCGAATGCAATGATCACTTCTGGGAATATAACACAATAGACTTATCAAGATTGTTTAATTTACAAAGAAATAAGTGCGCAAAAAAACTAAGTAGATTAGATATATACATAAAATTTTGACTTTATATATATAGTTCGATAATAGAGATAAACTCCATAAACCCCTAGCTCCATCATATACGATTGGATACAGATAAAACTTAAATGAAACAACATGAATAATGAGGATTCATATAATCGATCTTAACTTGTTTGAAACTGAAGCGCAGTTAAGACAGACAAACTTAAATGAAACAACATGAACAATGAGGATTCATATATTTTATCTTAACTTGTTTGAAACTGAAGCGCAATTGTTGTATTGTATTTATCAGCATATACTAAAATTCAATGTGGAAAAAAAAAGATTCAAAATAGGAAAACATAACAATTTCCCTTCATTTCCACCTCTTTTTTAACTTTGAAAACCATACAAAAACAATAGAGATGGTAATTTATTCAATGACAAAGCCAACAACAACAACCATTGTTCATCTTGACTTAACAATTTCTTCTTTCATGGCAAGTGAAAGAGCATTTAAACTACAACCACTTTCTACTACTACACCAGGCATTGCCACAGCTCTACTTCCCACAAAACTTCCTTCACCTATTCTAACTTTTCCAAATTTCACTTCCCCTTCACCTTCATATATGTGTCCAAATAACAATGCTTCTTTGCCTATACATCCACCTCTTTCAATCTCTATCATTTCAGGATTCAACAAAACTCCGTTGCTATCGACATACACCCCTTGATGATGAACGGTAACCAGTGACACCCCTTGATGATGACTAAGTTCAACTTCTGATCCCAAGAGTTTCATCCAAATGACAAACAAGAATGATCCTGTTGTCATGTCCATGAAGTAGTCACTAACAAGTGTCCTCAATGCTTGCCATAATGTTTCCATTAGTAGTCCTTTGCTCCATATGAGTGACTTTCCTCCATCTTTCTTTCTTGTTGTGAAAACTAGTTTTGCTAACACACATGTCAATGCTGCTATTAGCCCTGAGGACATCCAAAAGAATGGGAAAAACCAGTATAGTGGATGGTTTGTTGTTGAAGAAATGAGCCAGTTTAGAGGACCGTGGATCGAATATGCCAAGAGAAAGTATGGTAAGAATGTTTGGAGTAGTGGCTGAGCAAAAGTGGACCAAGAAGTTTGATAATATGATCTTGATAGAGCTACTTCTTGATGACTGGTTTCTTGTTTCACTTGTAGTGCTGCTGATGCAATTGGACAACCCGAGAGATCGACTTTCACATCTGATTGTTCTATGAAGTTCTTCCAGGCTTCTGGAAGTGGTTCACCATTTCTCAAATGTTGGCAAATTTCATAGATCAATGAACGACCATGATCGATGGATGCACTTTGAGAGGCTGATGTTGCCTTCACAACGTCAATCTCGTGGCATCGAAGAAAGGGGTTGAATTCCAGCTGCTCTGATTGTTCTTTGGTGAGGTTCTGATCAATGAAAATTTCTCCAACATCAACATATGGGAATTCAGATTCATCCCATGGCCTAGTGCAGTCAAGTGCAATGTCTTGTGTTGCTTCATCCTTAGGCACAGGCCTGAATTGTAGTTGGAAAATATAGCGAACGCCACCTTGTGAACTTACCCTTTTGTTGAAATCATCAGCAAGGAAAAGTAACGGGCGTGTGTCGTTATCTTTCCTAGGAATTGCACCTGTTTCTGGAGGAAGTATTCCAATAGGCTCAACTTTACCAGAATCTCTTCCAATGTTTTCATCATAAGGCCTCAACTTGAACTTCACATACATTTCTTGTCCATCTGTGAACCTGAAAAGCCTGCTTATATTTGAGTAATAATGCATCTCCATATATGAGTTCAAATCGCGTAGTGATGTCCATACTGCATCACGAACACGTGGAATGCGTTTCACGTGTTCCTCCCTTGCTGCTAAGCCACAAACAAGCCATGTCGCGAAGTCACAGATAGTCCTAGCATAGAATGCTTCACCTGTCTTCAATGTCAAATCTAGAATTGTCTTCTCATCATCTAAATCAGAGAGTATTCTCAATGCAGCACCACGAGCATCGAGCCTTGCATCATCATCGGCACTTAAGCTGTTGCTGTGCCGGATTATGACAGGATATTGTTTGCCAGATCCAAAGATTTTATGGTCTGGAAATCCTTTGATGGTGTCATACATTTTTAGCATTCCTTTTCCACTTACACCGATTCGATGAAAGTATCTTGTTTTGACCTTGAGGGTAGTTGCAGCCAAATTTGCAGCTAGATTTCCAACTATCTTCTTGTATTTCATATCCATCTCTTCGATCCTTTCATCCATGGCGTGTCGTGTGTTCTTTATCATGACGAGGGCTTGAGATCCAACATAAATGCCACCACTATGAAGAACAGAATCCACTGGTGCAACTGAAAGTGCACCAAGAATAACATTTTCTTCGATAACTGATCTTGGAAGGACAACACTTTGGCTCCCAACAACAGAATTATCTTGTACCTCAACTACCCCACTCGTGAATCCACTCGAGGAATAGAAACCGGTTATAATCCTGCTGAAGTCACCTAGATGGACACCATCACCTAGTGACATCAATTTCGGATCAGAAACTGCGTTGATGGCCCGGATAGAACAATGTTTTCCAACTTTTCCACCCAGGAGCCTCAAGTACATGCAGAAAGCTTCAGTTCCAGAAAGGAGTTTAGCAAATCGGAGATGACAGGCAATGTTGATTCTATGTTTCAGCCATATTCTCAGTGAATCATCCGTGTTTTGTAAGAGAAAATCGTTAACAAGTATGGTAAGGATGCTCAAAATCAAGCCATGAGCCAAGTAAGCAGTTGCAACTGAGATAGCAAAGCTTATAGGACTTGAAGAGGTACTAGAAATAATGGTCATGTAAGCGATGATAGTGAACGGAAACCAGTGGAATGCTCCAGTGAGACATACTAAGGAGAAGTGTTGAAGAGATGGAGATTTCTGAGCTAACAGTATGTACAAGAAATAAAGGATAGCTCCTGAGAGAGCGCTTATGAATCCGACTGTGTAGATTCCCATCAAGTGATACATAGCTGTACCTAAACCATGTTCTGTTACATTTGCCGGTTCACTGACCTGAAATACAATAGAAATGCATTTCGCTCTGTTCAAATAAAGTTCAGAAGATGTTATAAATTGGATAAATTTAACATTTAGGATCAAAGTCCTCACCTTCTTACTACTGTTAGATTTTGATGCTGCTGTCTTCTGTAATGATGCTACCTCAGTTCCTTCTGTCAAAACGCTTCCTTTCTGGAGTACAGTGTAAGGACCAATGGAACAGTTCTTGCCAATTCTAACCGGAAGAAAACTCAGGATTCCATTCTTCACTTCATGGCCTTGAATTAAAGCTCCTTCCGCAATAACAGCTCCATCTCCTATCGAAACAAGTGCTGGATCACTGATATCGATAGTATCCAGTACAACCGAAGATCCTATCCTTGCTCCGAAAACTTGGAACCAGTATTTCAGAAATACCGTTCCTCTCAAATGCACTGCCATAACTTTGGATGAAATTTCTTGTGCCTTATATAGCGCCCACCACTTAACGAAATCCAATGACCAGATGGACACCTCTGGGGTCAGTGAATAGTTTGGTTGAAGGACTAAATTTCCGAGAGTACCAATGCATATGCAGGTGGTAGATATGCATAGAAGCCAAGAAAATGGTGCAAACACCAATGAAAATGCATAACCAGCCCAGGAAAATGAAGTCGCTAGAGTAGAACTCGAAAAAATCAGGTTCTTGAAGACATATATGGATGAGTATGCAGGAAGGACCAGCATGAAAATAGCATAGGCAAGAGCAAGAAGTTGCAATAGCATGATACCGAATCGATGAGATGGGGAAACTTCTTCAGCCACCAAATTACCGGAATCATCCTCTGAGTAGTCTGGAAGATAAGAAGGATTTTCTGCATCATGAGGTCGAGATTTTATAAGCAAATCCTCCGTGAAGCTTGCCAAGTCCTCGATGCAAGTTGCTGTGAAGATATCGATTGCACCAACTTGTACTCCGAGATAATCTGAAAGTTTTTGAGCTGCCCTGACTACACCAATAGAATCAATACCATAAGATACTAAACTTTCAGTAGTAGTAATCTTGCTGATAGAGATTCCTGTCTGATCCGATACGAGTCCCTTCAAGAACTCGACAATTTCCTTTTTACTCAGTCTTGGAGTTGATGAAAGGGATGTTGTATTCAAATGTGGCCTTGGTGTATTTCCCTCTCTGCAAGAACCTGTGGTGAAAGATCTAAGAAGCTTCCGCTTCGATGAGATTTGATCTGGAACCACATCCAGTGTTCCATCAATGAATTGTTTCAAGCACTCAAATCTCTTTATCTTTCCAGATGTTGTTTTGCTGATAGTTTTTGGCTTGATCAGCTTAACAGAAGCCAAAGTGACACCATGTTCTTCAGCAACTCTTGCCTTAATTTCCTCGGCGACGTCTTTGCTAACAGGTTTACCATCTCTTACTTCTGCAATGACAACCAAGCCAACCTGGTCAGAGTGATCAGGTAATGGCACTCCTTTGCTGGATAAGGTCTCTTCTGGAACTCCAATAACAGCACAACAACCCGGGCGAAGGATTTCAGATGAGCTTTCAACTGTCTTCTCGATGTCTGACGGGTAAATATTTCTTCCAGCAACTATAATGAGGTCCTTGATTCTTCCAGTTATAAACAAATTCCCATCAATTATCCTTCCAAGGTCTCCAGTTCTTGTGTATATCTTTTCAGAACGCGAACCGAGCTTGTTTCTGAAAGTTTTCTGAGTCAGTTCTTCCCTGCCCCAGTATCCAATGCCTGCACTAGGACTGCTGATCCATATTTCACCTTCCCTTCCGGATTCCTCATGCTCCTGGCCACTTTCCGGATCAACTATTTTGACATCAACATCCGCCTCATTTTGATTCACATAGCCACAACCGACTCTTCCTTGCCAATCCACCAAGATTGGTCTTCCTTCTCCATAAGCACAGCTTACAAATACACAGTTTTCTGCCAATCCATAGCCAGGAGCCATCACTCTTTGAGAAAGACCGAAAGGTCTTGTGAGCTCAATAAAATTCTTGAGAGTTTTCTGTCTTACTGGTTCAGCAGCAACCATTAGAAATCTGAGTGATGAAAGATCATACTTCCGTTGCTTCTCTTTGCTAGCCTCCAACCTCCGGACAACGAGCTCAAATGCAAAGTTTGGTCCAGCACTGTGAGTTGCTTTGTACTTGCTCATCATCTCGAGCCACATGAGAGGGTTCCTGATGAATGTCATTGGAGAAAACAAAATTGCTGATCCTCCAGTTACTAAAGCTGTGAAAAGACCACCAATAAGTCCCATATCATGGTACTGAGGAAGCCAGCTTATCAGTACTGTGTTGGATGTGCTTTTGTATACTTTCCGCATTAACTTCACGTTATGGATTAAGCCACCATGAGTTATCATAACTCCTTTAGCATCTCCTGTCGACCCTGATGTAAATTGTAGAAAGCATACACTGTCCGGTTGAGGCTCAAAACTAACATTGCTGTTAGAATGCATTTCTTTGGCATTCTTAACCCAAGAGTCTGTGTGTATCCATGGAAGATTAGGCCAGCGACCGGAGTTTGTTCCATTTTTACAGCTCAGTGAAATCAGATGCTTCACGGAGCCAGCTCGAACAGCTGCATGATAACCAGCAGTTGACAAAATCGCCACTGCGTTGCATGATTTAGCAATGTTTTCAATCTTGAGTAGTGCTTGTCCTCCTCTTTGCATTGGATCCGATGGAAGTACCGGGACAGGCAATACTCCAGCTCGTAAACATCCAAAAAAGGAATCAATAAAGTCAAGCCCGGGGACATAAACTAGGAGAACTCTGTCACCTTGCTTCATTACTGGTTTTCGACTGGACAACAGCTTCTGAGCAATACAAGAAGCATTAGCATTAAGTTCTTCATATGTCCTCTCGTTAACTACTTGTCCTTCTTCATTAATCCATTGGTACAATGTCTTCTTGCAGGTGATGTTATGAGTACCCCAGTGCTTCAAATAACCATCTAGGCTAGACAATTCGGGGAATTCCACTTGCTGAAATTCTTTCAGAGCTTTCGGATTCTTATCCAAGCAATTAGCTAATAGCGGAAACAATCTCTGCAAAATCAATGATTGTTACACTTCAACTCTTCTTAAAATGAAACTTAATCTGCAGTATTTAAGTCATTATCTGTTTCGATACCTTAATGTAAGGAAATCTCGGCTGTGGATCAGTATTTGCAAAGTGCTTGGAAATTAAGGCCATGGAATAGGATGAGTTTCTTTCGGTAAGCTCAAACGCCATCAATCCACCGACATAATAAGTGTTTTTCTGACCTTGTAGCTGGTTTTCTATCTTGTCATAGAAACCGTCCTTCATGTCTGTGGTTCCAACGAAAGTTAGTCACACCTAATTTTTAGCGATGTCACTCGGACTCCTCAAATATTCCACCAGGTGCGTGTTGAATCCTCCAAGAGTTATGCATTTTTGGAGGATCCGACATGGTGTGAGAGCATTTTTTTGGAGTGTCCAAGCATCATAGTTTTTTAAGTAATAAGCTTTATATACCTTGGCTATTTACATGAGGAAAGTACTTGAATCGTCGTTGCAGGACGACCATTTCAACTTCACCTCCAATCCTTTCGACAGCGTCAACCGCGAGCTGTAAAACTGTTGAACCCTCAATGTTGGCTGAGTTACCATAAGACCAGAACAAGAAGATGTTGGTATCGGAATAGTATCTCTGCATCGCAACGGGATTTCCTATTGTTGCAGGATCATCCATAAATTCCTCAAAGTAATAAAATCCAACTGGCATGTGTTCTAGTCCTTTAATCTTCAGAACCGTTGTGTAGTAGTCGATAGTCTGTACTTTACTGAACAGCTCCTTTTCAAGTTCACTCAACTGCAGCACTTCATTTTCATGATCTGTTGGATCAAACTAACATTAGCATCAAAAGTAGCAGAAATTCAAACACGAACAAGACTGCATAATTTTGATATATAGTTTGTCATTTTTGTTGCTCGAACTCTTCAAAAATGATGCAGAATCCGTGTCGGATCCTCCAATAATGCACTACTTTTGGAGGATCAGACATGCACCCACTGACATTTTTGAAGAGTCCGAGCGACATAGCTTGTCATACCTTCTGAAACGGAAGATGGTGATCTATACGTCTTCCCGCTCCTAAAAGGAAATGCCCCTGATAATATCACTTTATCAAACTCCATTCTTTCAAAATCACCACTGCTGTTTTTGACATCAATTTCAACGCCTGTACTGTCGCGTCTGACTGAAACCACTTCCGTTTGGCACATGACTGTTATTGGCAAAGATTCACTGACTTTCTTCCACAGGCTCGTGTATCCATCTTTGAAACGTCGAATTTTCCCAGCCATAGACGTTCGAGTGAACTCGTGAATATACGCATAAGGCATGTCTTTAACAAATCCATATCCAGAAGCAGTGTAGCCATATGCAACAGATTTTGGAACGGATTTGAATCCGCGGCTTTCAAGAAATGTTGGTGTCATATCAGAAGCAAGATCACTCACAGCATGAATTCCGATTCTACCTGAATCCTTTGCTTTGTCCTGAAAATATAATATCAAGTCAAACCTCTCTATAACACTCGTCCTCTATAACAACATTTCACTACAATGACCAAATTCTTATTGGAACTGATCATTCCGGTTATGTCATATTATAGTCATAATAAGTAAACACACACTCAAACTTGGTCGCATTTGTCGAGAACACACTCCAACTTTGAGTATACACATTTACACACCTTGACTCATCTCCATTGTGTTGGTTGAATACTCCAACTTACAAAATGATCATCTAGGGCAAGCCTGGTGCACTAAAGCTTCCGCTATGCGTAGGGTCCGGGGAAGGGCCCGACTACAAGGGCCTATTGTATGCAGCCTTACGTTGCATTTCTGCCAGAGGCTGTTTCCAATGCTTGAACCTGTGACGCTCTGGTCACATGACAATAACTTTAACAGTTACTCCAAATTCCTTTCAAAATGATTATCTAGACACCTCCAAAATTTATGTGTCACATCAGCGTCAGGTGTCTATGAGATATGGTGAGGATGCGTTGGAATGTTTAGTTTTCAATTGAGATCAAATTGAGGTGTCTAGATGTGCACACTAAAAGTTTGAGTGCTTACTTGCCGGTTGAGGCCAAGTTTGAGTCGGTGTGTATGTATTCTTTATAACAGCACTATAGCAGCCAAAAAATATCCGACAGATAACGCAGTTATAGAGTGGTTTTGACATAATTTTCAACGGAATTATCGTAAGACATAAACTGACCTGGAGTTGTAATGTGAGTGATATAACAGATACATAATCATCTGCAACTTTATTGTCCTGATAACTCCCTGTTTGGCTATCGATTAACGCAAGTTTGTGCGAGTCTAATTCTACAAGCTCACTTCCTGTTTCCTTTGCCAAATGGAAAATTGTTGGAGCACTATTTGCTGCAAGAACTTGACCTCCGAGATCATAAATTCTTCCTGTCGAAAACAAAAGACGCGTCATCACTTGAACTTCAAACTAAAACAACCTACATATATATGTTGCTCGGATTCTCCAAAAATGTTGTTGTACTCGTGTCGGATTCTCCAAAAATGCACTACTTTTAGAGGATCCAACATGCATCAAACGACATTTTAGAAGAGTCTGAACAACATAGACTCTTACACCAATAGTGAAACTTAACCGGCTATAGCAGTTTTACTACTCTACTTTACGTTGTCAGCGTGCACAGAACATAACCTTCAAGATCATAAATTTTTCCTGCAACATACAGCATATTCTACATATAACAGAACCTCAGACTAAAACTACACATTAACCGGCTATAGCAATTTGTTTACTCTATTCTACTTTGTCAGCGCACAAAACATAAACTCTATATACGACATTTGTGTATACCTTCAACATCAACAGATTCACATATACATGCCACCTACCGAATGATGTTTCACGATGACTTGTCACACTGTCACATTGACAGTATATAGAACTTTTACTCAATTTAACCGGCTATGGCAGTTTACTGCTCAATATTATGCTGTCAATGCACATAACATAAACTCATATAGAAGACGTTAATCTAACCGGCTATAGCAGTTTACTGCTCTATATTACGCTGTCAGTGCACATAACATAAACTCATATAGAAGACATTAATCTAACCGGCTACAGAAGTTTACTACTCTATATTACGCTGTCAGTGCACATAACATGAACTCTACAGAAGACGTTTTAGCGTACCTTCAACATCAACAGATTCACACATGCCACCGACTGAGTGATGTTTTTCGATTACTGTCACATTGTTATAGCCAAGATTACACAATGCATAAGCAGCTGATATCCCACTTGGACCTGCTCCTAATATAGCTATTCTTGTGTTCACTGGAAAACACGGATGTATCTTCGCGAATTGATCTTCAATAGATTTTTGAGC
The DNA here is from genome assembly GCA_000787875.1 of Solanum virginianum. NCBI lineage: Eukaryota > Viridiplantae > Streptophyta > Magnoliopsida > Solanales > Solanaceae > Solanum > Solanum virginianum. The sequence continues at coordinate 2,509 of DF360264.1, read as the reverse complement.
TTCCATTGCACTTTTCGGCTTTCGCCTTCTCCTGATACAAAATACTAAGAATTTTAGCCTCCAACTTCAAATTCCATTTGCTCCAAGTTTCTAATGGACTATGTTGCTCAGATTCTTCAAAAACGTCAATGGATGTGTTTTGGATTCTCCAAATATAGTGTATTTTTGGAGAATCCTACACGAGTGCGATATTAGAAGTGAAGAATCCGTACAACTTAGCTAATGAAAACTAAAGGAGTTCAAGAAGATGTAAATCTTGAATTTTTTAGATGATCAAAGTGAGAAAGAATACACAAGCCTGCATTATTATTACATTAAGTAGGGAAAATGACCAAAATGCCTTTCCCACAAGCCAACAAGCTCAAAAGAATATACTGAATATATCTATTATCAGAACTACATATGGCAAAAAGAATAGAACAGAACTTGTTGATAAAAATAAATATTTAATTGATGAAAACAATGGTCTTAATCATTTGTAATGACAATATTTAAATAAATCTCAACAAAAAAAAAACCAAGAAAGAAACAAAAAGAAAGTCTGTTTTCAACAAGACAAAGTTCCAAAAAACAGAATCAACATAATATTCCTTTGCTTGTCACTTACTAAGTATGCTATTTGGGATTTTCATCAATCCGTCCATGTCAATTTATATGACATAGTTCTAATTTCGAGATTCAAGCTAGAAAATCTTTTACCTCAGAAAAAAAGGTTATTGTCATTGTAATATGTGTGACTAGAGGCGGATGAAGTGTTGCGTCACTGAATTCATCTGAACCAAGTGTATGGCTAGCACGCGGATGTAGGTGCCAGTACACAAGTTTAACAGAACTCAGTAACTTTAGCTCATACTCTATATATGCATGAGTTACTAACACTTAAAAGATCACTATCGTAGAAATCAAGAACTCAAAAGTTCAAATTCGAGATCCACTTATGGAAGAGAGTTACTATAGAAATATTCATCATATATCACATGCTTGCCTTCATCAGCTCACCAACTTTCTTAACATTTTGCCACGCGTTATCCAACATACATAGTCTTACGATTTTACAAAACCTTTATTTTTCATGAGTTAACGGTAAACACATCTAAAGTATTTCGAGTTTCGAGTTTCATGCTTGAACTATATCAAGTGTGCAAAGTTTCCTATTTGAGCTATCACCAACTATTCATCAATATACACCTCAACTATAAGTTGTTCCCTTTTTCTACCTACCTAAAATATCACCATAGTGCAGGCAAGAAAAAGAAATAACTGATAGTTGAGATGTGTTTTGATAAATACTTGGTGATATTTCAGGTAAAAAATTCACACACCACCTGTATGAAACTCAAAAAAAGGAAACACTTAGGCATATTTTTGACCTCTACTCCTTTTTTTTAATCGGTAAACATAAGTCGTCCTAACCGGATCACTACGACCCCCTTCTAGCAAGTAATAGACACAATAATCCACTAAACAAGAAACAACACAACTAACATTATTGCATTATGATAGGCTGTCTACAATGTCACACTTATTGAAGTGAGACCCGTGCTTCCACATATCCTACTAACACGGAATATTTTATACATCGAACTACCCTACTATGCTGATCTTCCACATCAGAAAAGAAGTTCTTTCGCTGTGTCGGAATATTTTATACATCGAACTACCCTACTATGCATGTAATGAAGATTAATACATGAAACATAAACAATGCAACTACAACAACTAAATAAATACACATATTATTTTGTTCCACCAAACCAACTTGAAAAATAAAAAAGAGATATGATGTGAGAAAAAATTAAACCAAATCATTGAAACATACATAACAACTAAATAAATACACATATTGTTCATTTAAATGACAAATGGCAAAAATTTTACAAAATAAAATTTAAAAAAAAAAAAAGAAAAGAAAACCAAACCTTTTGACAACTTTTAATTCAACTTGTTGAGAGTACTTAGGATTTAGAAAAACACAAGAGATGCTTCTTAATTTTCACAAAGGTAACAGACAAAGACTATATATAGTCATCAATTTTTCTTAGTAAATTCCGGTAATTAATTTTTCACTTTTTAAAAAAATAAATAAAAATAATTAAGATTAGTATTATGGGATATTCCAGCTTATGCTATATTCATGACTTTGTGAACTCCGTTTTTAATATTGAATAAAATACTGAGAAACAGGAAACATATTTAAATTAATTATTTTAAGTTATTATAGTTAAATTAATATTTTATTCGATCTTTATATTATTCGTCTTTTAAGTTTGTTACACACTCTTAAGAAAGATATCTAGATTTATTTATTGTCATTAAGATTATATTATGAATACATATTTAACTATAAAAATATGCATTGAGATTTGGATGTTTGAATCTGAATATATATGTGTGTGAATTGTTAGGATGTTTATGTTTTTTAATACCTAAATGCATAAAATTATATTTATTTAAAATTAATAAATATAAAGTTTAATGAAATATTAAAATAATCTACTATATATATATA
>DF360265.1:15923-54621 GCA_000787875.1 Solanum virginianum | reverse complement strand
CCTCTATCCCCTTGATATCGCTCGACACTTAGACACTAAAAAAATAAATGTGCATTGAAAAAATTAAAGACTCATTTACCGTGAAAACAATAAGTTTCACAGTTTTGAAACGTCCAATGACTTCTCAGTTGACTTGACTGGCCTCCATCTATGCAAAATATAAACTAACATATCAATTATGAAAATTAGTCTGTCCCAAAAAAAAATGTCACTTTACTTGAATTATAAATAATTTTAACACATAAATATTTATGAATGATTTTAGACCACAAGTTTCAAAAATCTCTTATTCTTTCTTAAACACTATGTCAAGTCAAACGGTATCACATAAAATGGAATGGAAGAGGTAATAAATTAGGTCTTCAAACTTCCTACTTATTAATCAAATATCATATTTTTATATTCCTAATCCAATCAAAATTGAATATAATCAGGGAAGGATATTAGGAAATCATTGCCTCAAAGATTAGGGTCAAAATCAATCCATTGAAATCTTCTTTTCCAAGAATGACATAAAATGAGATTTGAAGTTCGACACTGTCGAATTCATAACTATGTATTTTCTTCATCGCGATGTGCGACTACGGACACATTTTTGTGATCTCGACCCTGAGCCATAATTCATCAAAATGTAGAATTATTTAAAGACATAAGTTTGATGTCAATTCATTTAATACTATCAATACAATATGAAGTAGAAGTATTTATTGATTTAATAAAAATTTTGTTATTTAGTTGAATTTAAAGTAAAATAAAAAATAGAAAAAAAATGTAGCCACTTTTTTTAGTTGCGTTTAAGTAAATATTACGGAGGAAAATAATGTAAATATTTACTTCAACATTTGGAGTACAATTTTTCGTAACAATTAATTTTTTTTATCAAAATATTTCATTAGAAAAATTCTTCCAATAAAATAAGAAATCAAACAACTATGATTACAAAATGGGATCAGTCTTATAGTATAATTTTTAAATAGAAACTTAATAATTGAAATGTCTTTTGGGGTAAGTTAAGGGGTTATGTCAATTCCAAATTGCCTAGGTACTCTGAAGATGAATTGATCATTAAAGATTTTCAGAAAGTTCTACATTTTTTTAAAAAAAAAATATTAAATTTATAAGTAAATTGAGGGTAAAATAAATTTTAAAAAGTGTTTAAGTTTTGTGCATCGTCCGTGTACAAAATATTCTACACAATCAGGTAAAGTTGGTCTACTATTGCAGGTTATCTCAATTCTTTCTAAGTTTTTTTCCCTATTTTAACTTTATTTTCTAAAATTTAAAATAACTTCCACAAACTCATCTAAGTTAGATTCCTACCCAAAACTTTCTCTCCATGTTATCTTTTTTTCTTGTCTTTTTAATCCGTATTCATCTTTCTTTAATGTGATATTTGAATTTTAAGATTTTTGATGCAGATTTTATGTGATGTTTGCACTTTAAATGTTTATTCAAGTTCTTTTTCTAAAAGAAAGATTTAATATCATTTGCAAAGTTTTCATAGATTATGAATTTTGATGCAAATATTTTTCTCTCTAAGACATGGGCAAAACCTAGTCACAGGCGCCTATGGAAACATTTAATAGAAGGCTGGGAATTCTGTCTCCCTCTGGGACGGCAGGTTAGTAAATTTTTGGAAGGATAGATGGCTGCCAAACCTCCAACCCCTACAAAGCCAAATACAAGGACCATTGACTAGGGAAGAAGAGAAACTTAGGGTCAGCGATATCCACATAAATTGCAGATGGGACCTGGGAAATATTTCTATCCCACTCCCAAAGAAAATCTTAAACCAAATAACCAATACCTACATCCTGACTACTCACACATTTAAGGACAAAGCCATATGGAGCCTTAGGACAAATGGCGAATTCACTGTACAAACTGCCTACAGAGTACTAATGGACGGAAAGGAGAAAAATGACACGACCTCAAATTTCAATTGGATCTGGAAGCTTAAACGCCCGCATAAAATAAAAATCTTTTTGTGGCAGTGCCAACATGGCAGACTGCCCACAAAGCACCATCTACAATCCATTGGAATCAACACCATTGACCCCCGATGTGACCATTGTAACATGAATGAGACTGAGAAGCATATATTCTTTGAATGATCGCACTAAAGCAAATTAGGTGCAATCTTCAAGATCAACCAAATACTAAATTCCAACACTGACAACTGACTTCAACAACTCACAAACTTGCAACTCACCATCAAGCAAAACCTTCAATGGAAGGATACTCTCCTCTTTTTTCTGTGGAATATTTGGCTAGTTAGAAATGAAAATGTTTTCCAAAAAACCAACAGAAGAATCCAAATAAACATGTCATATTTCCATGCTAAGGAATTCCTAGCTCTATTAAGGCATTAGGAAAATCATAAGAAGCATGTTCCTAAATATGTAAAGTGAAATCCCCCCAAAAGTGGCTTCAAACTTAATACAGATGGCTCCTATATAGACAAAACAAAAAAGGGGGGAATAGGAGGAACTTTTAGGGACCCAACGGGAAATTGGGTACTAGGATATCTAGGCAGCATCGTAGGGACAAACAACATTAAGGCGGAACTACTAGCACTTGTCTGTGGTCTGAGATTAGTTGTTGAGCATCTCTTAACTCCATTAGAAATAAGCATGGATATCATCCAACTTATCAAGGGAGAGAAATCAAAATATTCTAACATTGTCTCTGATTGCAGGGCTCTTCTTCATCAGCTGGGGAACCCCCAAATTAAGCATACCTATCGCGAAATGAACAATGTAGCAGACGCACTTGCAAGGGAGGGAGAAAATATGGAAAGCACGCGCCAACCTACTACTCTACATGTCCTGCCAGTTTTTGTCCAACACTTGATCGAGAAGGATAGGAATGAGACATCTTTTGCAAGAATAAAGGCTCAGTCAAATATGGCAATGCAAAGTGTAAAAATCAATATTATTAGTAATGTAGAAACCCCTCCCACTTTTGTAATAGCAGATCCAAGTGCTCTGCAAATACCCTTTATTGACGCATATTAATATATTAATATATTAAGTCTTTTGTTTACCAAAAAAACAAAGAACTACTTCTTGCTATTTTATTAGTATTTAAGGTGAATAATTTTTTTTATTAATTGTGATGAATTTGTTGAGAGAGAAATATGAAAAAGTCAGATTTGTTATGAAACTGTATAAAACAATACAAAGAACAAAGTATGGGAGAAGAGAGAAGATTTTTTATTGCTCTTGAATAATATTCAGATGTATATTACAACGAAGGAAACCCTTATATTTATAGGGAAAAACTGACTTAGTCTCCAAGTAAGAAACTGAATTGATCTTCAAGTAGGATTCCTAACTCTTAAAGGAATCCACATAATCGACATTCACCATAAATAGAATATGTTTATAACACTCCCCCTTGGATGTCTATTTGCTAGATTATGTGCCTCGTTAAAACCTTATTAGATAAAACTGTTAGATTATGTGTCTCGTTAAAACCTTACTAAATAAAACCCCGTGGAAAAAAATTCTAGTGAAGAAAAAAGAGTACACATATCTAATAATACGCATTTTGGATTCCTCATTAAAAACCTTAAAGGAAAACTCAATGGGACAAATCATTATGAGAAAAAAAGAGTACATTGTATATTAACTCCCCCTAATCAGAACATCAATCCAAAGACTTGAATCTTCGCATCCCAATCTTGTGTACCATCTTCTTGAAAGTTACAGTTGGTAGAGATTTGGTGAACAAATCAGCCACATTGTCACTTGAATGAATCTGTTGCACATTTATATCACCATTCTTTTGGAGCTCATGTGTAGAAAAGTTTTGGCGAAATGTGTTTTGTTCTATCTCTTTTATTAATCTTCCCTTTAGGATCAAAGAGTTTTGCAAGTTCCTCACTTCAACTTCTTTAAGCAAACAATATATTGCCTTTTGAAAACTCTTCAAGAGTTTCAATTCAAGTTATCAACTTGCATAACAATATGAAAGATGTTTGACTTATTTAATCAATATGAGGATAATAAACAAGTTTTTCAAGAACCTTTATATGCTTCATGCATTTTAAATCCTTCAAATGCTTTCATATCAATTTTGTCCAATGACAATATTCAATATTAAATGCATAACACTTTTTAGTGTCTAGATTGCAAGTCAAATAAGCTTTATGCTTACCAAGATGCACCATTCCACTTGACAATTAGAGCATGCTTTAATATATCATAGGATTAAGATCCTTATAATCTTTTGCAATATTGTGTTATATTGTATCAAAGATATCATAGACAATATATTCTTTTTATCTGTTTGCAATGCGATATAACTTGTTGAGATCTCTTCACTTCATTATTTTCAGGTAGCTACTCCTCTCGTGAGCTTTCATGAAGTGTTATGTCATAAGCTTTTCATCAGCACATTATCTCTTTATTATAACCACTTTGCTCATTTTTTCCTTTCAAGAATTGGGATCAATTGCATGTTTCATGCATGTCATAGACTTTGTCCTTCAGGGACATTCAATAAGAGTATTTCAACTCTTAGCTTCCTGTTATCTCTCCCTTATGTTAGACAAACTAACATATATTTCAATCTCATGAGAACAAGCAACCTTGAAGAATCTTTTATTTCTTCAATACATGTCTAATGAGTAAACTTTAAGTTTACTATGACATGTGTCTTTTGCTATAGTAAATTTCTGATTTACTATTACATGAACAACTTTCATATTTCTTACTCGGGGAGTAAATTTTAACTACTCTACTTCTCGTAGAGGTAAGTCATGATCCTTTTTTTAAATCTGTAAATGCATCTGGCATTCAATTTGCAATTTTCGCATGTGAATAATCTTTTGTACTTCTTGCTCACAAATAGAAATATATGGATCAAGATGAGACAATGATGAATTTTTTCACAAAATTTTTCTTTTGATATCATCATCTTCTCCCCCTAATTTTGAGAAAAGTGTCTCATCAAATCGACAATCTGCAAATCGAGCAGTGAACATATCTCCGTTAATGGTTCAAGATGTTGAATAATTGAGGGTGATTCAAACCCAACAAATATTTCTAATCTTCTTTGAGATCCCATTTGTGCGATGTGGTGGTGCCACAAGTACATATGCAACACATTAAAAAATTCTTAGATGGGATATATTAGATTCTTAAACCAAAACTAGTTGCAATGGAGAATGCTTATGATAATTTATCTGCTTGAGACGAATAAGTATTGCAGCATGCAAATAAAATTGCATGTCCCCATAAAGGAGTGAGCAATCTAGTTTTCATAAGCAGTGGTCTTGCTATCAATTGCAAGCGTTTAATTAATGACTCAGCAGGGCCATTTTGAGTATGAACATGAGCAACATGATGTTCAACTCTTATCCCAATGGATAAACAATAGTCATTAAATGCTTGTGATGAAAACTCTGCAGCATTATCAAGGCGAATAAACTTAGTCTGATTATCAGGAAATTGTGCTCATAATCGTATTATTTGTGCCAATAATTTTGTAAATGCCAAATTATGAGATGACAATAGGCACACATGAGACCATCTAAATGAAATATCTATTAGGACCATAAAATATCTAAACGTCCCCCTAGGTGGGTGAATAGGTCCACAAATATCCCCATGTATATGTTTCAAAAATACAAGGGACTCAATCTCAGCTTTCGTTGGTGATGGTCTCACAATCAACTTGCCTTGATAACAAGTAGTATAAGAAAATTCACCATTTAAAAAAAATTTTAGGTTCTTTAATGGATGTCCATTTGAATTTTCTATAATTCGTCTCATCATTATAGATCCAGGATGTCTCAGGCGATCATGCCAATTCACAAATGGAATCAATAACCTTTTGTTTTACTATAGAATGTGCCTCAATTGAACTAATTCTTGTCCAATACAAATCAGATAATAAAGCACGAAACTTTTCTATAACACATATCTTTCCAGAGACATTCTTGGTGATACCAAGATATTCAATACTCATCCCATCCATTGTCTGAATATGATAATCGTTTTGCACGAATATCTTTAAAACTCAACAAGTTTCTCCAAGATTTTGGAGAAAACATAGCATTATTTATGATGAGTTTAGTTTCCTTGGGCAAAATTATAATGGCTCTTCCGAAGCCCTCAATCATTTAGTACTACCGAAAATTGTAGTAACGTTTATTTTGCCCATATTTAAATGAGAAAAATATTTCTCATTTTTTAATATCGTATGTGTCGTACCAAAATCAATCAAGTAAATATCTTCACAATTAAATAACATGCTTTGAAAATTTTCCATATCTTCACATAAAATAAAATAAACATCTACTAATTTTTATTCCAAAATAAAAGTAATCAATAAATAATGGATATATGCACATAGTATATCAACTTATTATAATTATGCAAATAAGACATATTATTTGGCATTTTTTTTCAAGTAAGAAAAATACATTAACTAGTGTACAAGAAATAATCAATAATTCTATTTTTTTTTTGGTACACTATTTTCAATATATTTAATATAAAACAATTAGAATACAAACTGATAGTAGTTATAACATTTAACAATATATGTCTTTGTTTACTAGATCAATTTAATATCTAGTTTAATATAAACACATAATAGATTTTAGTGTTTGACTAGCAGACGGAGAGCTATTTATTTATTCATTTTTTTATATAGTAATATTTTAACAACGATGTTTAAGTATATACATAATTTATAATATCACAGTTTAATAAATTTTATATTTCACGTAATTGATTTTTTAAGATATGCACATTCATATTAAGTTTTATTAAGTACTATCACATTCATTTTAAAAAATGGATTTGTATTTGTAGCACTTATCAAAAAGTTCTCATTCTTCAAGAATGGAACAGAATCATTATTCAATCACTTGTCTTTTTTCAAACATTGTGCACTATTACCACATTCATTTTAAGGAATAGAACATTTTAACGAAATATATTTTATGACTTTTCACCAAAAGCACATTATTTTGCTTTAGTCATCATTAATATGGTGTATTGAGACTTGAACCCAACGTTTTATCCATATAAAGGCATCTTACGCCATAAATTGATAGGGCTTGAACCCAAAATCTTATTATCATGCGTTTGAATGTGACCATCGTCAAGTGATCGTATTTTTCTTTTAGACTTTTCCACAAAACAAATGGATCCTTGACTGTGAAATATTCATATTTTAAAATTTCATTAAAATGATGACACAAGAATATTGTAACCTTAGCACAGTCTTGTTTTAATGCTTTATTTTCATATGATGTCTCCAAGACATCTAGCATTCAACACCCATGAAGTACATAAGAATATCGTAACCTTAGCACAGTCTTGTTTTGATACTTTATTTTCATATGATGTCTCCAAGACATCTAGCATCCAACACTCATGAAGGGTAGTTCTTGCCCAAACTATGAAGGGCAACAAACTCAAGTTTCTCAAGGTTAGCCATATATCAATAAAGAGAAAATAAATAAATAAATAATACCTTAACCTTGAAACTTAACCTTCACTCTTTGGTAGAGTCTCGTGCTGATAACATATTATGAAACTGTATAAAACAATACAAAGAATAAAATAGGAAAGAAGAGAGAAGATTTCTTATATCTCTTGAATAATATTCAGATGTATATTACGACGAAGGAAACCCTTATATTTATAGGGAAAAACTGACTTGGCCTCCAAGTAAAAAACTGAATTGGGTAGGATTTCTAACTCTTAAAGGAATCCACATAATAGACATTCACCATAAATAAAATATGTTTATAACAAGATTTGATTTATTTGTAAAAGGAAATAATAACTAATTTAGTTAAGAGTACAATTAGGATTCTAGTTTTAATATTTTTTTTCTAAATTTTTATTATATAAATCTGATGATAATTCTTTACTTTACCTGATGATATAAAATATTTGTACACTGATGATGCATATAATTTAATTTTTTTTTGATATCTAATAATAAAGGGTGAGAGTATATGTTATCATGGTTATTCCGTGAATATGGAGAGTCAATAGTTTTGATTTCCGCAAAATTCATGATTACGATTAAAAAAATGTCTCCTTGACCAGTCAACCCATCTTTTGCTCTTTTCTATCACATGCGTAATTGCCATGCAGAAAAATTGACAGAAAAAAATTGTTAGGAATCACCCCGAGCCCCTTGTATATTAATTAAATATTATTAAAGAATGATAAAAGATTCACATTGATAGTTAATAAGATATCAGATTTCTTATATAAGGCTTGAATAATCCACTTCCCTTGAGCTAGTTTTTGAAGTGTGAATTACACCCAAGATCTAATTTTACGTGGTATCAAAACATAACTGATCATGAGATGCATGACGTGTTGAAGAATGACAAAAAACTCACATTTGTGACTCATAAGATTTGGAAAGCTTTTGAAATGGGAGTTTCGCCAAAAATCTAATTTTATAAATATCTCAAAATGAGTATTTGATCATTATATTATATTTGCCAATTCCAATATTGTTATTTAAGGATGGTGATAGTTAAAAGTGAGGTAGGCAACATGATTGAGGGACCTTCCCCTATGAGCCCATCAAAGGATAACGGAATCAACACCACTATATGTGTGGCACTTGAAAACAAAAGCAAAAAAAGAATATGTGAAGTCATGAAATAAGAAAACAGAATAAGGACACAACAAAATCCAATTCCAATCCAAGTTAAAAACCAAACACAATCACTACAAACACTAACTAATTGTTGCCATCCTACTCAATCATTTTGTCTCTCTGCACCAAAAAACCAAGCCCCATTTCTCTTTTGTACTCAGGCATATTAACGGAGAGCTATTTATTTATTCATTTTTTTATATAGTAATATTTTAACAACGATGTTTAAGTATATACATAATTTATAATATCACAGTTTAATAAATTTTATATTTCACGTAATTGATTTTTATTTTGTGAGATTTCTTTTTGTCGTTGATATTAGTTGTGAAATTCTTTTGCATCGATCTTAGAGTTGGTTATTAGTAAGGTACAAATAAAATTGTTTTAGCTACTATTATATGAGGTAATTCTTTTTATATCTTGGTGATAATACGTTAAATATTTTAATAAATAAGTCAAATTTTCAATTAAAATAATTTTTAAAAGAATTCCATGTCTTATGATCGCTCATGTCATTGATTTTGCAAAGAAATTTGAATGATAGCGCTGTTGTTAGTGAACATTATTTAGAAGTATTTGTGTGATATCGTGATCATTTAAATAGTTCTTGGGATCTAGAATTTTTATTAAAGGCGTTGGAAGAATAAAAATATGATGTCTAAAATTTTAACTTAAAATATGTAAATTTAGGACCCAGAAAACTACCTATCCAACTCCTTATTTTATGTTAACGAAATTCAAAATGTATATATACATTAAAAATTAAAAATTGTCTTATATATCAATGTAATTTTTTATCAAAGAGATTTAAATGAACCTTCTTTCAACCCCTTAGATCTGCCTCTGTCTCTTATCCCTTATCCGTAACGGACAACTCCTGACGCTGATGAAATGATAAATGATTTTAAATATTTTTAGCTCGTTATATAAAAATAAATTTATTTGTTGTAATGAATATGTTGAATAAAGTGAGTTGCTGAAGTATTGACGGAAGAGGCATTTTAACCTACCAAATAATAATTGGACTAATTTTGGATTAAAGTATTAAGATATTTAAGACCAAAATATAAATTTTAAAGATATTTTTATTTAATTTGTGTAATAAAAAGTATTTTTTTTTATCCCTTTTGCCCATATATATGTGTGTAAAATACTATAGATATTGAATGGACCTCGTGTAGCAGACGACTCATATATAATTCTTCCAAAGTTTCAAAAGGACCAAATTTTATCACATATTATTGCTTGTGGAAGGTGCTTTTAAATCGAAAATGGCCTTGCAGAGAACAGCTCATGTTCCACTAAAACTTGTAAAACTAGAAAAGCATGGCACCCATTGAGGGATTTTAGAATCTATTTGATTGGGTAGAAGTTATTTCGATATTAATTGTTTTATTATTTATAAGTTATTTTATTATGTATATAGGAAAATTTATTTTATCATTAAAATATGATTGGTGGTGTAAGTTATTCAATAATTATCTAATATCTCAATTAAATATAAAATAAAATAACTTTATATTTTTTTTTAAAATTATTATGTATACTTTATACCTCACACGAATATAAATCACGAATTGTAAATACTAGAGGCGGCATGGTTTATTGAATTTCATCTTATATAGTTCAATTAATTCATTTCTGTGGATTGAATTTCTAAATTTAAGTTGTAGGTAATATAGGGGAGAACTTTCATAATCTCTTTCGCTCTCGGATCTAATTCTCTTCCAGGCGGTTTTTCTTTTGGGCAGCTGTTCACCGTTCCACCTCTTTGCAGAGTGATGACACCAGTAGCTGTGGAGCACAGATGATCATTTCTGTCACTATTGAATTCCAACTTAGTCACTCTTTTTTAATTACGTTTTCTTATAAATAAGATACGAAGTGCAATTACATGCTTAATAAATAATAATTTAACTTAATATAATATGTGGAATTCATTTTTTCCTCAACTCTGTTTCAGTCAAAAGTAGTACTTCCCCAGTTCCCATTTTTATGACTTAGTTTAAATAAAAGATATCTATGATTTAGTTTAAATTTTAAATTATTATTTTTTAGATTTTATATCAAATCAAATTATATTAAGTGTCTTGAATGAAGGAAAATATTTTTTATAAATAATATTTTTATTTATGAGTAAAAAATATTTTTAAAAAAATATTTTCTATTATTTGATTAGTTAGTAAAAAATATTTTTAAAAAAATATCTTTTATAATTAGACTCTGACGTTGAATTCAAGATCCATCCCTGATACTGACATCCAACTCCAGAGCCAAATATCTCAACATCCAACCATAGACCTAATCTAAGAACCGATTCTAACAATTAATGCGAGACTCGACACGTGAATCATCAAGACCTATTGATATCAAATCAAAAAAATATTTTTTTCCTTTCTTTGTCTCATCTTATATGATATCATTTTTTTCAAATTCGTCTAAAGAAGAATGTCACATTACTTTAATTAGAAATAATTTATTTTTAATAAAATAATTTTAATTATATAATATTTAAAAATAATTTTAAATCATATTAAGTAAAATGATAATGGAAGGAGTGCAATATTAAATACCATAATTACTTCTTCCCGGTACTTCTTCGGTTGAGAGAGAATAGTAAAAAAATAGAAAACATTTGGTGGTAATATAAATGTATTGAAAGGAAGAAAATGTGAAACGAAATGGAGATACTTTGCTTGCAGAGGGAGTAATGATGATCCTCGGTAAACTGAAATATTCGTCAGCCAGCCGTATTTAATTGTCAGTCGTTTTATCGGAATATATGTATTTTGTGGGCTCTCCTTCATCCACTCAAAAGTCGCTCACCACAAACTACAAATTTAATTTATTTCCCAAAATATTTTGACAAATAAAATCTAGGCAAAGTAGAAAAAATATAGTAATATCCCCATCATTTTATCAACTTTTTTAAATTTATTTTTTAAAAATAAAAAATTACCCAATTATAATTAATTTTAATTAAAATTTGTTAATATGAAATTTTAGAAAGACGATCCATCTATTTCGCTAAAATTACCCTTTATTTTATCCTTTTCAAACAAAATATAATATTTAGGATTTATTATTTGAAAAACCCTACAATTCTATCTATTTTATGAATTTTTTCCTACATTGTGTTTAATATTTTCTCTATTTATTTTTACTTATCACTTATTTATTTTATTTTTTACTTGTCACTTTTAACATATAAAAGAATAATTACATACTTTTCCTAATTTTTATATTTTATTTTTAGCATTAAATACTATTTTTCAAATCATTTTTTAAGATCTAATACTAAACATCAATTAATAGAAATATTCTGGTAAAATATATATCAATACTCTATTCATTTTTGTTTAGCTGTTATGTATACTTAAAAATACTTGTTTCAGAATAGTAGTCAATTTAAACAATCAAAAAAGAAATAATAATTTTTTTCAATATTATCTTAATATTAATTATTCTAGAATTAAAAGGTGCATGTATAGAGATCAAAAAATTATATTAATTAAATAATACTCTTAATTATTATTATTATTATTATTATTATTATTATTATTATTATTATTATTATTATTATTATTATTATTATTATTATTATTATTATTATTTTAAAAAAGGGGATAGATGTCAATCATTTGAGCATAACTCCTCTTGATAAAATTTAAAGACTTGCCAATATGTCCTTTACACGAAGCACAAGGTGAATCTTGTCATTGATTAGAACATTCCCTCCTTCGCAAATCCAATCAATTCTTCATCATTCTGAAGTAAATTAATACTGCCTCCTCTCGTATTATAACGAATATTTTTCTATAAATATTTATTTAATATTATTTTTTATACTTATTAAATTAAAATAAAATTAATTTTTTTTATTTTATCCTATTATTAATTAGTGTATTAATAATTTTTTAACTTAATTTAATATATATTAATATAAATAAAAAGTAAAATAATAAAGTTTATTGATACATTAATAATTTCTTAATAATAGTGTAAAATAAAAAAATATTCATATAATATAAGACAAAGAAAGTATTGGCTTATGTTTTATTTTAATTATTAAATTAATAAGTGAAAATTTATGTAATAGACATTTAAAATGCACATGTACTATACCTTTAAAAGTTTTACTACACATGTTTATGCTTTAACTATGATGAAAATGTTGTATTTATATATGGAAAAAAGAAATATTGAGGGTGAATAAGTATTTATTTGTTCATATATTATCTTTTAAATTTCTTAAGCAAGTTTAACATATTTGAAAATCGTAATCATAAGAATTTTTATCTAAATGATTCACACTCATTACTCTCATCTATTCATGTTACTTATAACACTAAACTCATTGAAACAGTAAAGATTAAGGTATTTTAATTTCTTTATTCATTTAATCATTTATTTTAGTTTAATTGATTATGAAATTTTTAATAAATAAAAGAGAAAAAGAAATTATAATCTTAAATTTAAAATTATTTATAATGCATCAAACATTTTAGTCTTACAAATTATGATCTGAAATATGAATGTTGAAATGGGGAATCTTAGCATGCGTTTGGTTGTGAAACTTTTCATTTTTTTCCAGAGTTAAAATTTGTAAAAACATATTTGATAATAAAATTTTAGAATTCAATTTGATTAACCCGAAGTCGAATTTCAAAATTTTCAAGCATTTGAAAAATAATAAAAAGATATATTTTTTATTTATTTTTGCTTTAAATTACTTACATAAGATTTAAAAATTTCAAGTTATATACATGACAAAGACAATTTTAGTTTCAAGAATAAGTATCCTTTTCCCCTTTAAAAATAAAAATCACTTTTTAAAATTTTTTATAATGAAATATGATCAAAACTTCTACTTAATAGCTCAATAGATTAATTATATGAACTTTTACCTTTTTAATCAAATCATAAATGTTGTATTTAGGATTCTCTGTATCACAATTTATGTAACTTTTTTCGTTTTTCAAGAATTAAATATTTTAAATTTGATCAAAAATTTGTGCATGGAATATTTAATATATTTATAAATTACATAAAAAGATATTATAAGTCATAATAATTGATAATTTAAATTTTAAAATGATTAAAAATAAATTTATAAAGTGCTACATAGCAAGGAGTAATTATATTGCACAAGAAGAGCCAATGGTGAACATTTGGATATAAACTTTATAATGAAGAAAGTGAGATGGGAATGCATATATATTTTATTTTTTGGTTAGGAAAATGCATGAAGATTCTTTTCTTCATAGGAGATGTCAATTATCGCTGTTGTTGTAATTTGCAAAAGGTGAAGCTCAATTTCCTAAATATTCAACGTCACTTCTCCACTATCAGTGTACAATATGTTTCAATAGACCCAGTCAACTAATTTCATTCATTTCCATCTGCCCCCACCATTCACTAGCTATTCAAATGTTTTAAGTTATGTGATATTTTTATATTTTTGAATTAAACCTGTGACAAGCTGTTCTTTTTTTGTAATTTGACTCTCAAAATGCTTTTGAAGAATTACCCGAAACACAATATGAAATTTATAAAATAGTTTTAAAAAAATAAGCAACTTTATCAAACAGGCTCTAAACAGAAAGAATTAAAAATGTAAATAGGGGGACTTCAAAAGCCGTTATCATAGGATCCAAAGACAAGCCAATAGCAGCAGTGGCATCAATAATTCATCTCTTGATTGTTTTCTAATTTCTTCATGATATGATGATTAACGTTATAATACGTAGATATCACTAACATAAAATTTTAAAATAAAATAGTCATCACCAGATATCAACTTTATTTCATTAACAGTAAAAGTAAAATTTTAAAATTAAATTATTTCTACTAATAGTGATGTGACATTTTTTGGAGATGGATTAAAAAAGAAAAGGTGCAACATTAAATGGAATAGAGAAAGTTGTAATCATATAAAATTTATTTAAAATAAATTTTGTAAAATGATTCAATATATATTAAAGTCAAAATATACTAGTCCAAAATGAATATTGTGGATTAATATAATTGGATTAATTAATTAAATCCAATAAAATATGAATGTCATTAAAGCAAAAATTATAGAAATACACAACTTATGTTTACATAATTTCATATAATCTAGACTCTTTTAAAAAGTTACAAAATCCCTGAAATGATACAAAACTGCAACACTTATTGATACAAATTACAATTCGCCTACTTCTCCATGTATCATAGTTAAAATTCCTTAATGCTCATACCTTTTCGACATGTATCACTGGTTTCGTTTTTTATATCAAAAAGAAAGATTTTTTGGTAATTTTGGAAAAAGTTGGTATTAGCTCCAAAAAGTATGAGATTTGTGTAAGTTGGCTCAAATTCATTTATTTGGACTACAAAAGATGACCCCCTTTATAGGCTCAGTACCCTCTCATCCTAGAGGTCCACTTGATGCCACATGTCGGATGACGTGGCATGCCAAGTCAAACAAAGAAGTCAATAGTATCATGTCATGTGTCAAAATGACATGGTATTCCTATGATCTCAATCAAAGGCCAATAAAAATGTGTCATACATACAAGTGATGTGTTCGAACCAATCAAATGTCGTCATGTCACTTAAAAAGAAACTTATTCCTGTTACTTTTCCTGCGCCATGTCACTTTAAATTTGATTGACTAGAAGAAAGACTGATTCCATCATAACTCTTCTATCCTATAACTATATATAGGGCTTCTCATAATTCAGAATTCACATATAAGAATTCTAACAAGAAGCCAGAGAGAGAGAGACCGTGGATCAAACGCGCAGATTTCTCTCTACAAGCAACATATTCAAAAATTCAAGCAATCCAATATTCAAGTTCAAGAACATATCAAGATCAAGATTACCTGATTCAAGAATAAGCCCAAAAGCCCTTCGACTTAAGAACAAGTCAAGATCAAGTTCAAGAACAAGTCCATATCAAGTTCAAGCTTATCAAATCCTTAAATCAAGATCAAAACCACCGAATTTAAGAACAAGTGCAAAAGCCCTTGAATTCAAGTACAAGTCAAGATCAAGTCTATCAAGTTTTACAAGATGTTAGATCAAGCTAACGAACCCTTGAATTTATATTTGAAAAGGCAAATCAGAGGATTCAAGAGATTGTAGAACTCACTCCTTAGAGCAAAAATACTACGATTACAGCAATATTTTTCGTTCCTTGATTATTATTTTCTCAACGCAAATTTTATTGTCATACAAGTTCTGGCATGCCCAATGGGACAATCTCTACCTCTCATCTCAACTTTTCAAACATCAAAGAATACTAAAATAGCTTCCAAGAAGATCTCCGAATCGACTTCCTCTAAGACTGCTTACTCTAGGTTCTCTGCTGAAGTAGAGGAAATTCTTGGTGTTACTTTTGGAAGTGCCAAAGCAACAACAACAACATACCCAGTGAAATCCCACAAGTGGGGTCTTGGGAGGGTAGAATGTACACAGACCTTACCACTACCTCATAGAAGTAAAGAGGTTGTTTCCTAGGAACCCTTGTCTCAAAAACCCATAAGCAGAATAAACTAGATATGATAAAAAGGGAATAGAAAGAGCGACTAATAATGAAAAACACATAACAATATGTAAATACGATAAAATCTACACACATACAACAGATAATGACAAACATGATATAAACACGATTATTCCTGCTACCCCTACTAAACTCCAAGATCACACATCCACCTAATCCTATGTCACGCCCAAAGTCCCATTAAGGCGGACTGACACCTATTGCCGGCAAGGCTCGGGAGAACCAACATATAACAATGCACTTTCTATGAACATTATATGGGGTTCCCATATTCAACATGCTTCAAAAAAATATACAGTAATAGCAAGCCAAAAGGAAGTACATATGACTAGGCCATTGGAACCAAAATGTCTAAAATATGAGACATGACCACACTTTACTTTATATAGTCTACAAAGCCTCTAGATAAGAAAAAGTATCTGATAAGGATCGTGATAGGCCCTACCTCATGACTAACTAGTATACAATGCAAAATTATAAGCTCTAGACATACAAAGCCCCGAAGCAACCTGGAGCTTAGTACAATAACTAGGTATCTTTTACTCTTACTGGGGAGATTTACTAGCGCCTGTACCTGCAGCATGAAATTCAGGTCCCCCTAAGGGACGTCAGTATAAAATAATGTACTGAATATATAAGACATGAAGTACTGTACTTGAAATAAGAACTCAAATGAAATTATGCACTGGTGTACAGATGAGAGACCATCTTTAGGCATGTTGTGAAATCATGTACTTTATGTCTTTTTTATTACGTTACCTTTCTGTATTGTATAATCTGTGCACAATAAGTAGGTTACACAAATAATGAAATGTGTAGGAGATGAAACAACTCAAGAACTTTATTTAGCAACAAGAACCCATGTATCTTGGTATCCAAGTATGTATGCAGATCTGAAAATAACTATGTATAGGAGCAAATGAATATATGAAAGAGTAAAGACACAGTTATTAGTTATGCCGAATTTGGTAAGTACCTTTATGTGCCAAGGAAGTATCTAGGCTTCATGCCAAATAATATGAAATCAAGTAATCTTACATACTTTGTTGTGTGACCTTGTTATTACCTTGCAGTAACCTTTTTTTCCCCCAAATACTTATCTACAATAGAGTAAGTGGTAAAACTAATATTAGCAGATAATAGATACGTCTTGGTAGTCTAATATCATAAAAAGTAGCGCACGAGCAACACGCGTATAATTGTCAACCCAAGCGTATTCTTTCAATCCTTCCACTTCTAATCATATTTTCTAATAAACATTCTCATATACATGTCATGTCCAACTTGTGTTAGTCCCATAACAGTCTTAAAACAATCCATAAAGCACAACACATAACAGTTCTACACAACATACAAGTAGGCAACATAACGTTACGTCCTTTCACTACATTTTGACGTCAACAGTCCCAAACCTGTTCCAACTTTAACCAAACTGTTCCCATCATATTTACACATAAAAATAGTCCAAAAGCAGTCCCAAAGTAGATAAAGGACATGAAACAACAATCTTCAACCATCAGCCACAAGTTCCTATTAAAGGTACAATTAAGGTATCATACAAGAACTCATTTTCAATGAGAACAAAAATGGTGTAGCAACCCTTCTATATCATTACATAACTAAAAATCATTAAAAATAGCAACCTTCCTTCATAATCAAGTCAACCAAGAAGAGAAAAATTTCCAAATAAACAAGAAAAGTATACAACAATCTTTAGAACACATGTTGTCCAAAAATTCTAGCACAAGTATAACCAGCCTATTCCTCTTGTTTTTCATGAAAAACCATACTAAAAATACAAGTATTTTTACTTACATGTACCTTCAAGTTGTAGGACTTCTCCAAGAACCCTAAAAGTTTCTTGTGGCTGCTTTGTAAAGATAAGAAAGAGTAGAGAGAAAACCTTGTAAAAGCTGAAATTTTTCCAGGTTTAAAATGACTTAAAGGTGCTGCTTGTAAGCCTTTAAAGGATCCTTTGGCCGACTTTATTGTGTGTTTTAAGACTTATATTATCAAGGTGATGATGCAGAAGCTTGACCTTTTCACTTGGGCCTAAATGGGTCTCAATTTGATGGGCCTTAGCTGATCACTTTTCCCTTTTTCCTTCACCTTGTTTGGACCCAAATCGTCGAGTGAATTGTGAATGTACTTGGCCTATTTTATTATTCATCTTGGGCTATAAATATTATCCATTTATGATGCTAAAATACGAGCTAAAGTTATACCCTTAATACAGACTTTATTCATTATCAGACTTGGACAGAGTCGGTCTCGAGCCTCGTCTCCATCTATCTAGCCTATTTAAGGTGACTCACCTGCTAGCTTCCTAAATCCTACAAGCATCTCATTTCTTTCACTTCGTTTAAGGCCGCGATCTTCTCAATTTGACTTAAAACTTATATACACTCACTCATCTTAAGCGTTAGATGTACACATAACCCTCTAAACTAAAGTTCAAGCACCTTTAAAAATGAGTGCTGATTTGACCAAGCCATATCATGTTCTATTTGCATAGTACTAGTACATGTAAGATGTGGGATATTACATCCTCCCTCCCCCCAAGAATATTTATCCTTTAGTGTGAGCATAATTGGATAACTTAACCAAGTTCAAACCTTTACTTAAATAAACTTTTAACAACACAATAAGTATTCAAACACACACACCTATTAATGCCCCAACTCTGCACGTTGGGCTTCCTCTTTAGCTTCAAATAAATAAGGGTACGTAGATCTCATTGCTTCTTTAGCCTCCCATGTTATCGCTTTTGCTTGCTGGTTCCTCCTAAGTACCTTTACGGAAGCTATTTCTTTATTCCTTAGCTTTTTAACTTGATGATTTAGAATAGAAATAAGTACCTCTTCATAGGTGAGATCTTCTGTAACCTGCATATCTTTAATAGAAGTGATACGGAATGGGTCACCTTTGCATTTTTGAAGCATTGAGACGTGAAAAGTTGGATGAACCATTGAAAGCTCTTGAGGTAGCTCTAGTTCATATGCAACCTACCCGAACCTCTTAATAATTTTATATGGACCTATGTAACGCAGACTCAATTTTTCTTTCTTTCCAAATCTCATAACACCTTTCATTGGGGACACATTTAAGAATACCCAATCTCCTACTGAGAATTTCAGTCCTCTTCTTCTAGCATTCGCATATGATTTGTGATGACTTTGGGATGTTTCTAGTCACTGTTGTATTATCTTAACTTTTTTCATGACTTATTATACTAGATCTGGCCCAAGCAAGGTAGTTTCACCCACTTCAAACCATCCGATTGGAGACCTATAATTCCTTCCATACAAAGCTTCATAAGGTGTCATCTTAATGCTTGAATGGTAGCTATTATTATAGGCAAATTCAAAAGTGGCAAATAGTCCACCCAACTACCTTTGAAGAACGTTACACAAATCCGCAACATATCTTCAAGTGTTTGAATAGTGCATTCTGCTTGACCGTATGTTTGAGGGTGGAAAGCTATAGTCAAATTCACTTGCCTCCCTAAACTCCTTTGGAAGGGCTTCCAAAACTCTGTGGTGAACTGAGCTCCCCGATCACTTAAATCCACTTGTATCCCTAAAATCCTCTAGAAGGACTTCCAAAACTTTGCATTGGATTGAGCTCCCTGATTAGATATAATGGAGATTGGGACCCCATGTAGCCTAACTATCTCTTTGAGGTATAACTTTGCATACTCTTCAACCATAAAATCACACTTAGCTGACAAGGAGTATGCTGACTTTGTGAGTCGATAAACTATTACCCATACGGAGTCAAACTTTTGAAATGAGCGAGGCAACCTAGTAACAAAATCTATATTAATCATATCCCATTTCCATGTTGGAAGCTCTATACATTGCATATAACCTCTTGACTTTTGGTGCTTTACTTTGACTTTCTAGCAGTTTGGACATTGTGCAATATATTCTACAATGTCCTTTTTCATGCCTCCCCACCAAAATACTCCCTTCATCTCATGATACATCTTAGTTGATCTTGGATGGATAGAATATTTTTAATGATGAGCTTCTTCCATTATTCTCCTTTTTAGTCATTGATATCAGGTACACATAATCTACTTTGGCAATAAAGTACTCTATTTTGTGTAAGTTCAAAGCCCTTTAATGTATCCTGACTCACCTTTTCCTTAAGTCATTGTAAAACGAGATCTTTGAACTGCTTTTCTTTCACCTCTATTACCGATGAAAATTCTGCAACATTATGCACAACAACACCTTCCTTTGGAGTTTCAAGGCGAACTCTCAAACTGGCTAGTTGACGTAGATCCGTAGTCACTCCTTGACTTACCACGGTCTGATCACCAATATTCATGATTATCTTACGACTCAGAGCATCAGCTACCACATTTGGTTTCCCTGGATGGTATAGTATATTGGTGTAAACTACCCTGTAGATCCGTAGTCACTCCTTGACTTACCACGGTCTGATCACCAATATTCATGATTATCTTACGACTCAGAGCATCAGCTACCACATTTGGTTTCCCTGGATGGTATAGTATATCAATGTCATAATCCTTTATTAGCTCTAGTCATCTCCTCTGCCTTAAATTTAGGTCTTTCTGCTTAAAGATATACTGCAAACTCTTATGACCAGTATATATATCAACGTGAACCCTATATAAATAGTGGCGCCATATTTTCAGAGCAAACACAACCACTTCTAGCTTAAGGTAATGTGTTGGGTAGTTTTTCTCATGCGGTCATAGTTATCTAGAGGCATAAACAATCACCTTAAAATATTGTGTTAGTACACATCCTAAGCCAACTCCTGAAGCATCACAATACACAGCATACCCCTCGGTGCCTTTTGGAAGTACTAGCACAAGTGCAGAAGTTAGCTTATTTTTTAGCTCTTGGAAGCTCCTTTCACATGCATCATTTCATTGGATTAGTTTAGCCCAAATGACATAACAAGAAATTCAAAGTGACCATAGCGTGTCCTGAAAATGATCTTGGGTATATCTTTCTCCTTCACCCTCACTTGGTGATAACCTGATCTAGAATCCATTTTCGAAAAGCATTTGGCACCCTGTAACTGATCAAATAAATTATCAATCCTAGGGAGGGGATACTTGTTCTTAATTGTCACCCTATTCAATTGTTGATAGTCGATACACATTCTCAAGGTATCATCCTTTTTAGGTACTAACACTGGTGCACCCCAAGGGGATACACTAGGCCTAATAAAACCCTTCTCCAATAAGTCTTTTAATTGCTCCTTTAATTCACGTAATTCTATCGGGGCCATTCGATATGGAGGGATGGAAAGAGGTTGCGTGCCTAGAAGTAAATCAATACCAAAATCTACTTCTCATTCTGGAGGTAAACCTGGAAGATCTTCAGGAAATACATCCACAAATTCATTCACTACTGGAACGTATTAAAGAATTGGTGATTTCGCCTTCATATCCGTCACTCTAACTAAATGACGTATATATCCCTTAGAAATCATCTTTCTTGCCTTAAAATAAGAAATAAAATTACCCTTTGGTGCCCCAATATTGCCTTCCCATTCAAGAACTACCTCATTTGGAAAGTGGAAGTGCACTCTCTTAGTTCGGCAATCCATGGTGGCATAGCAAGAAGCTAACCAATCCATACTTATTATAACATCGAATTCCACCATTTCTAGCTCAATAAGGTCAGCCAATGTGTCATGGTCACAAATAATTATTACACAGTCATAATAAGCCCTTCTTACTATAATAAATTCACCGATTGGTGTAGACAATTCAAATGGTTTATTCAATAATTTAGGTGTTCTCTTAAGCTTCTCACCAACTAGTGGAGTGATGTATGATAGTATAGAAGCAAGGTCAATTAATACATAGGTTTGTTCAATAATTTGGGTATTCTCTTAAGCTTTTGAGCAACTAGTGAGATAATGTATGATAGTGTAGAACCAGGGTTAATTAATGCATATTACATTGTGTGAAAAATGGACAATATACCTATGACCACATCAGGTGAAGCTTTTAAATTTTGCCAACTCCCTTGAGCATAAGTGCGATTCTGGACTCCGCTAGAGCTAGCTGCCCCTCTAATACCTCTACCATGACCTGTAGGTCCTTGGTGACCCCTACCTAATGAAGGAACATATGATAACGATAATACAAGAGCTGATCTAGTAGGTTGTGCTATATCACCCATGTGTCTCCTCCGGTAATCTCTCATCATGTGCCCCAACATACCACACCAATAACAAGCATCTGTCCCAACACGACATCTACTTAAATGACTTCTCCCACATTGTTTGCAAGGCTACCTAGGAGTCATTTGCTGGCCTGCCGAAAATCCTATTATTCGTGAACCTTGTCCTTCACTTCTTTGACCAAACTGATTACCTCTAGACCCTTGAAGTTGTGGTGGAACACTAGCCGCAGAGTAGAAGGATGATGGCCTAGGCATTCTATTAAAAAATTAAGGCCTAAGCTCACCTTGGGATGGTGTAAACTACCCTGTAGATCTGCCCCTCTTAGACTGTGCCCTTTCTAACTCTTGTGTCATTCTTCTCTGCCTCTGGTCCTCTAGTTTTTGTGCAAAAGCTTGCATCATCGCTATACCATGTCTTTATTCAGGGAAGCAATGACACGATCTCTAACCCAATATGAATCCCACCTATCCACATATAAATGACTTCTACCTGCCATAGTAGCAACTACATTAGGAGAATACATGGCCAGGAAATTAAATTAAAGGCTATATTCCCTTGGTGGAAATTCAAGAACTGATCTGCACGGGCCTCCCGGATCTCTAATGGCAAGTAATGGTCAAGAAATGCCTCTCTGAACTCTTTTCAAATAGTTGGAGGTGCATCTATATCCTTAGATTGCTTCCAAACTTCATACCATAGTATAACTACACCTTTCAATCTATATGTCACTAGCTCGACAACTTTTGTACCACTCACATGCATAAC
Organism: Solanum virginianum; assembly: GCA_000787875.1. Taxonomy (NCBI): domain Eukaryota; kingdom Viridiplantae; phylum Streptophyta; class Magnoliopsida; order Solanales; family Solanaceae; genus Solanum; species Solanum virginianum. Next base: position 31,473 of record DF360265.1, on the reverse strand, counting down.
ATCCAAAGTATGTTGGATCTGATCAATAAAGTCTTATAGATCTTCATTAGGATTTGACTCGGTAAAGAATGGAGGGTCCAAATTAAGGAAGTCACGTATCCTCGTGCCACCAACCCTATTCGCACTCCTGCACCTATAACTGGGCCTTGTCGTCTTTGACCTTGGCCAACAACTACACAAGTCAATAGTTGGACTATATTTCTCAGATCTTGGGTGGCATCGGTAGGTGGTTCTAGGGGGATTTCATTATTTTATGGTTCATCAGGAGCTGGTGGAGTTGAAAATGTCTGTGACAGAGACTTATCTTGAGCCTCATTTTGTTATCTCACCAAACTGGGTATACCAACCACCACTTCTACTTCTTTACTTTTGCCTTTATTTTTCCTGGTTTCAGGCATACTTGCTGTACAAAATAATTTAGAGGTTAGACACAATCCACCTATTACACTTGGCTATATTGCACGATTTAAAAAATGAAAGGAAAGTGACAGCTCCTAAATGCTCCGTAGCCTCCTGCTTATAAATATGGTGCACAATACATCTATAAACAAGACTTTACATAGACATGGTTTGTAAACTCCCTAGGATGACCTGCTCTGATACCACTTTTGTCACGCCGAAAGTCCCATTAAGGAGGACTAGCACCTATTGTCGGCAAGGCTCGGGAGAACCAACATATAACTATGCACTTTCTATGAACATTATAAGGCGTTACCATATTCAACATGCTTTCAAAAAAGGTAGACAGTAATAACAAGTCAATAGGAAGTACATATGACTAGGCCGTTGGAGCAACAATGTCTAAAGGACGAGACATGACCACACTTTACTTTACATAGTCTATAAAGCCTCTAGATAAGAGAAAGTATCTGATAAAGGTCAAGACAGGCCCCACCTCATGAATAACTACTATACAATACAAAAATATAAGCTCTAGACACACAAAGCCCCGAAGCAACCTGGAGATTAGTAACAATAGCAAGGTATCATGTACTCTTACTGGGGAGATTTACTAGCGCCTGTACCTGTAACATGAAATGCAAGTCCCCCGTAAGGGACATCAGTATGAGATAGTATACTAAATATGTAAGGTAAGAAGTACTGTACATGAAATAAGAACTTCAATGAAATTATGCACCGGTGTGCGGATGAGAGACTACCTTTAGGCATGTTGTGGAATCATGTACTTTATTTTCTTTTTGTCACTTTACCTTTCTATACTGTATAATCTATGCACAACATATAATACAAATGACATCTAATCAGTGGTAAATCAATATCGAGATCAACCCATGCTAGGCTTTCCTTTCACTACTCAGATACCCCCCGTAATATAGGATTGACCTATGCTAGGTGATTGTTCCACCTCTAGGCTACCACTCATCAATAAACAACTTATTTAATCTTTCAATTACTTTTGAGATGATTCTTTTGGTGGTTATGATATTGGAGCTGTAGGACCATAGTTTTAGTATGTGACATGTAAAAAATTATACAAGATAATACCACAATGAAAAGAGTAGGTTACATAAATAATGAACTGCGTAGGAGATGAAACAACTCATGAAATTTATTTAGCAACAAGAACCTATGTATCTTGCTATCCAAGTATGTATGCAGATCTGAAAATGACTATGTATGGGAGTGTATGAACATATGAAAGAGTGAAGACATGGTTATTAGGCATGTCAGAGTTGGTAAGTGCCTTTATGTGCCAAGGAAGGGTCTAGGCTTCATGCCAAATAATATGAAATCAAGTAGCCTTACATGTCTTGTTGTACGACCACGTTATTACCTTGCAGTAACCTTCTTTTCCCCCAAATACTTATCTATAGTAGGTGGTAAAACTAGTATTATCAGATAATAGATACATCTTGGCAGGTCTAATGTCATAAAAAGAACGCACGGGCAGCACACATGTAACTATCAACCCAAACGTATTCTTTCAACGTTTCCATCTATAATCGTATTTTCTAATACACATTTGCATATACATGTCATGTACAGCTTGTGTTGGTCTAATAATAGTCTTAAAATAGCCCACAAAGCACAATACATAATAATTCTACACAACATACAACTAGGCAACATAGCGTTACGTCCTTTCACTAAATTTTGACGTCAACAGTCACAAATCTATTCCAACTTTAACCAAATTGTTCCCACCATATTTACACATAACAATAGTCCTAAAACAATGCAAAAGCAGTCTCAAAGTAGATGGAAAACATGAACAACAATCTTCAACCATCAGCCCACAAGTTCCTATGAAAGGTATAATTAAGGTATCATATAAGAACTCATTTTCAAAAAGAACAAAAATGGTGCAACAACCCTTCTACATCATTAAAGAACTAAAACTCATTAAAAATAACAACTTTCCTTCATAATCAAGCCAACCAAGAAAAGAAAAGTTTTCAAATAAACAAGAAAAGTGTACAACAATCTTTAGAACATATGTTGTCCAAAAATTCCAGCACAAGTTTAATGAGCCTATTCCTCTTGTTTTTCATGAAAAATCATACTAAACCCATAAGTATTTTTACCTACCTTTACCTTCAAGGTGTAGGGCTACTTCAAAAACCCTTAAATTTTCTTGTGGCTGCTTTGCAAAGTTAAGAAAGTGTAGAGAGAAAATCTTGTGAAAGCTAAAATTTTTCCAAGTTTAAAATGACTTAAAGGTACTGCTTCTAAGCCCTTTTTAAAGGACCCTTTGGCGGAATTTGTTGTGTCTTTTAAGCCTTATATTATCAAGGTGGTGATGCAACAGCTTGGCCTTTTCACTTGGGCCTAAATGGGTCTCAATTTGATGGGCCTTGGCTGGCCACTTTTTTCTTTTTCCTTCACTTTTTTTGGGCCCAAATCATTGATTGAATTGTGAATATACTTGGGCCCTTTTATTATTCATCTTGGGCTGTAAATATTATCCATTTATGATGCTAAAACACGGGCTAAAGTTACACCCCTAACACAAACTTTATTTATTATCGAACTTAGACAGATTTGGTGTTGAGCCTTGTCTCCGTTTATCTAGCCTATTTAAGCTAAACACGCAGGTGACTCACCTGCGAGCTTCCTAAGTCCTACAAGCACCTCATTTCTTTCACTTTGTTTAAGACCGTGATCTTCTCATTTTGACTTAAAATTTATATACACTCACTCGTCTTAAGCATTAACGTACACATAGCCCTCTAAGCAGAATTAAGCACTTTTAAAAATGGGTGCTGATTTGACCAAGTCATATCATGTTCCATTTGCATAGGATTAGTACATGTAAGATGTGAGGTGGTACACCCTACCAACCCATTAGCCCGCTACTCTAATTCGTGACCTTCACTCCTTTCTATCTAAGGTCATGTCCCCGGTGAGATCAAGTTTTTCCATATCTTGTATGATCACCTCCCCCCAATACTCCTTCGATCTACCTCTTCCCCTTCATGTAGCTCCAAAAACTAACCTTTCGCACCTCCTAATAGGAGCATCGGTACTCCTTCTCTGCACATCTCCAAACCATCGCAGTCTCATTTCCCTCATCTTATCAGCCACAAGGGCTACCTTTAGCTTCTCTCAAATGGTCTCATTCTTAATCTTATCACTCCTGGTGTGATCACACATCCATCTCAACATCCTCATCTCTGCGACATGTATCTTCTGAATATATGTATTTTTTATTGGCCAACACTCCACCCCATACAGCAGAGATGGTCTAACCATCATTCTATAAAACTTACCTTTGAGTTTAGGTGGTATCTTATTGATATAATACTCCCAAGGCAATCTTCTGTTTAGTCCATGCTGCCCCAATACGATGTGTGACTTCATCGTCGATATCACCACTATTCTAGATGATAGACCTCAGATACTTAAAGTTTTTCTTCTTAAGGATAGGTTGAGTGGCAAGCCTCACATCAATGTCTGCTTTATCCCTCGTAACACTGAATTTGCACTCTATGTATTCTATTTCAGTCCCACTCATTTTGAATTCTTTGGACTCCAAGGCATGTCTCCACGCCTCCAATCTATCATTAACTTTAGGCTGAGTCTCATCGATCAGTACTATGTCATCTACAAATAGCATACACTATGGAACCTACTCCTGGATAGATCACGTCAGCTTATCCATCACCAAGGCAAACAACAAATTAAAGGACTCAACGCAGATCCTTGATGGAGTCCCATCTCAACAGGAAGGTACTCTGAGTCTCCTCTCATAATTCTTACTCGAGTTTTGGCTTCATTGGACATATCCTTAATCGTCCTAATATATGTCATTGGGCCACCTTTCACCTCTAAACACCTCAAAGGACATCCCTTGGAACCTCGTCATAGGCCTTCTCGAGACCAATGAACATCATATGAAGGTCCTTCTTTCTTTTCCTATATTTCTCCATTAATCTCTGAACAAGATGAATTGCTTCAGTAGTCGACCGCCCCGATATGATTCCAAATTGGTTCTCCGAAATAGACACTACTCTCCTCACCCTCATCTGCACCACTCTCTCCCAGACCTTCATAGTGTGACTTAGCAACTTGATACCCCTGTAATTGTTACAGTTTTGAATATCCCCCTTGTTCTTGCTCTCCTAAACCTTCATAGTGTGGCTTAACAACTTGATACCCCTGTAATTGTTACAGTTTTGAATATCCCCCTTGTTCTTGTATAATGGAACCATTGTACTCCTCCTCCATTCATTAAGCATCTTGACTGTCTTCATAATGACATTGATCAGTCTAGTCAGCCACTCTATGCCATCCTTGTCCTTCTTCCAAAAATCTACCAGAATCTTGTCGGGTCCGATCACAAGGACAACAAACATTACGAGTGTCATCCGCATCAACTCTTGATTTTGGATCTTCATCCCCAAAAGGAGCAAGGTCCTCTACAAATGCTTCGAAGGAGGACGTAGCATTGCTGAGAAGATCAAACAGACTTTGGCTCTACTTGAGGTATCTGGTTCCAAGAACTCTACCTCAAAGAAAGAACACGACTCATCCAATGAATCTTCTCCATATGTATCGCATAATGTGAGCCCTCTGAAGATCAACTTTCACAATAATTCATGCTACTCTTCAATGCCTCAAACAGTCATGCAAGCAATGACGACTAATGCTTCATCCATGGAGGAACAAACTTGTAAATCTGACAAAGATGATTATAGGAATGACCAAGTATGTGCACACCAAAAGTATATCAATAAGTTGATACACAGGGTGGATGGCCTACTAGATGGGGAATCTAGCTACACATCTAGGAAGGGTATTGAAATTCAGGAGACTGAAGATCTTATGAAGCGAGCACCACCTATTAAAGATATGTTAGTTTCTACCGAAGGGATGATCCGAGTAGGCATGGTAGAATTCACAAATACTCACCAAAGGAAGGATGAACCAGTCATCGATTTCATAAATCGATGGTGAAATATGAGCCTAAATTGTAAGGATAAACTTACTGAAGCTTTTGCAATCGAAATGTGTATTCAAAAAATGCACTGAGGGCTTATCTACATCTTAAATCAAACCAAAGTCTTTCGAAGATCTAGCTACTTGCGCTTATGACACGGAATTGAGCATGTTTTCTGCAGGGAAAGATATGATGCCTGTCCATGATCCTTGCAAAGAAAAGGATAAACAAGAACCCAAAAAATGGAGAAAATTAGTGCTAAAAAATGACAACAAAAAATCCACAAATGTCAATGCATCACCCGTGACAAAGGAAAGCAAAAAGCGAACTATGAAGACAACTTTTCAAGGACGTCCAAATCGAAAATTGACTTTAAGGAAAATGCAGAAAAAATAATCCTTCTTTCTACATTCTGATGTTTCTCAAATATTTGATGAATCTGGTTGAACTAAAGCTCATTGAGTTGCTAGAGATGAAGAGGCCAGATGAAGCTGGAAGACTGATGACTCGAACTACTGCAAATATCATAGACTTTTGAGTCACCCTCTCGAGGAGTCCTTTTGTCTTCAAGGACAAAGTTATGCAATTAGATAAGGAAAAGAAGATTGTCCTTGATGATGAGAAAACAAGTTCTAGTAAATTCCCTATCACCTTCGGCTCGCTTGATTCCGTCCAAATATATACCTCTGAAAGAGAGAAATCATTAGAGCCTAACAAAACGCAAATTAATAAAGATGATGACGAATGTTGGATTCTCGTGACTAGGAAGAGACGTGACAAGACAAGTTCACGAAAAGAATCATCTAAGCAACCAACTAGAGGGAGGATAGTGAGGAGACTAAATAAGCAAAAGTGATCAGTCAAGCATCCAAAGAAAGCAATGCTAGAAGTGCATCACTACCAGAAATCACGACGTTCTGTGACTTTTGGAGAGTTCTTGTCAAGATAGTTTCACACTAAGACTATCCAAGACAACAGCGAGACATCATATTTTAACACCATCAAAGGAAAGACAGTTGGTGAAACTTCATCAAAGATGTCTCCCATCAACAAAGAAAAAGCAATGGTGAAACTCCAACAAAAGTGTCTCCCTTATCTTCTGAGAAGCCTGTAGAACTCTCTTCTTAAAAATACATACATGTGATGCAAAGATTCAATAGAAGAGAATTCTTCCATAAATGCTCGTAGTATCCAACCAACCAACAAATCTCCGAATATCAATAGCTAAAGTGAGCCAAATCCAATTTAAAAACTACCTCAATGTTCTTCAGATCTACCATGATCTTGTCATTAAACACCATGTGCTCCAAGAATTTTATAGACTCACGCCAGGATTATCATTTAGTGAATTTAGCATACGACTCCTTATTCTCCAAGGGATCGTTTGGTGTAAGGGATAAATGAAAGTAATTTCGGGATAAAATTTTATCCCCTCTTAAATGTCCGTTTGGTTGGCTTAGAAGAGATAACTTATCACGGAACTAATAAATAGTCGCAGGATAAGTTATCCCTTCTAAGGGATGGTATAATAATCCCATATAAAAAATTACACTATATAGTATAATTTTTATTGACTAATTATTATGTTTTTATATTTTGATTTTTCATAAATCCGTTTTTACTTTAACAAAATTAAAAATGCAAGTTCTATTTGTAAATTAATTTTTTAAAATTTTAATTTTTCATAAATCCCTTTTTACTTTAACAAACTTAAAAATACAAGTTCTATTTATAAATTAAATTTAAAAAAGAAATATTTTAAACGCATACATTTATTATTATGGAAATGCACACCTAAAAATATTTAAGCTAAATAAGATGAGAGATTTATTTTAAAAACGAATATTAAATAACTAAAGTTAGCAAAGAAAATACATTTAAAACTAATAAAGTAAAAGGTATTTTTGTGAACAAGTATAATAGTCTTAAATTTATCCAACACACCAAACACTCAATAAGAAATAACCTCAACATAATTTTTTTCTGCATTACTAATCCCAACATAATTTATTCCATTATAAATTATCCAATCATAATTTATATTCAAACCAAACGACCGGATAATCCTCAAGTGTCGCTCGTGCTCCTTTTTAATCCTAGAGTAGGTTGTAATATCTTTGATGAACACAATCACAAGTGAGTTACGTACAAGAAGTAATTAAAGATATTCTATTATGTTAATCAAAACATATCCATATAGTAATATCCATAAGACTCTTAATAACTATACTCTAGATAATATTGTGTTATGTACAAGAAGTAATTAAAAATCTTCTATTTATAAAAATTCAGATCTTCTTCTCCAAGAGAAACTAGATATAGAACAATTTTATTTTACTAAAAAAAAAAAAGTTGTAATAAGAAATCTTAATTATGATAGAATTCAAATAAAATACAAACTTCAGGGCACACCCTAATAGGAAATAGCATGAAGATGGGATTAAGAGAGGGAAAACATTTTTATATTTTTATTCTGATTTATTTTACTATTTGTTATTTTGGATCTAGTCTTCTTAAGACTCATTTCAAATGTTATATATAAAGAATGTTTATTTCGAATACATTCTCAAATTGATTCTTGGTCAAAAGCCTATTAGTTAGGGGTCCCAAATAAAATAGTGATAAATAATTAAGAGGTTATTTAGTAAGATGTGTTAGAAAAATTAATCTACGTATTAATTTTGTATTACTCCCTCCGTTTTATATTAAGTTAATTGTTAGAGAATTTTTGATGTTTCAAAATAAGTGAATTGTTCACTTTTCAAGGGATGTATTGGTTCCAGTTATAATAGCTAACTTATTTACAGAAATTTTGACAGAGTTTTCTTTGTTTTATTGACTACCCAAACCCTGCATATAGAAGAATCTCAGCATACAACAAACATATATATATACACGTGCGGGCCGACAAGTTCACCGCTGCGATTAAACCGCCCAACAAACACAACGTACATACATAGTCATATACACACAACATACGTATATAGTCATACAAACTGTCATAACCCATATAAACAGGCGTCCACAGACCTCTAACTATACCAACAGGATCAGAAGACGGGACAGGGTCCCCAACGTACTCTTAAATGAACATAAGTGCAAAATAGAGAAACAAGTGTGTATATACCAAGTGTTTTGCTCCGAAGCAAAAGGATCACTTCAAAAGGCAGTCAGAGATCCTAAGCTGGTGGCTCACTACTCCGTGCATCGGTACCTGCGGGCATGAAACGCAGCCCCCGAAGCAAAGGTGGGTCAGTACGAAATACCTACCAAATATGTAAAGCGGAGAGTACAAAGTGTAAATGAGAGTAATAATCCAAACAGAGGTATAGAAGTCAAACTCATATGCAAACATCAAAATATTCCCTTTTTTTCTCAGTACGAAATACGTACTGAATATGTAAAGCAGAAAGTACAAAATATAAATCAAAGTAGTAGGCAAATGGGGTTATAAAAATCAAATGCTTATTCACAAATATTAAAAGTATTTATTTTCCAAAATACCAAACCATGCCTGACGGACTGGAACCGGTGGGGACCTCCAAGACACATATCCTCCACCACGATCATCAGAAAGTTCAAATCCCCAAAGTCTTCGACACAAATCACAAACGTAGGATAGGTGAGCCGAGGCGAACTGTGGCCCAGCACTCACGTATCATAATACAGAGAGGACATCATGGCGATAAGTGAGCCGGGGCGAAATGTGGCCCAGCACTCACACATCATCACGCCAACATATCAAAAGCCCAGCTCCTTATAACTTCAAACTAAGCAAAGCCGGCTCATGGACAAACCGACCCGCCGTATCCATCTTACTTCAGAATATATATATACTATATTACGCATGATAACAACCAGCCCGAGAACCAGTGAATGATATCATAATAGGCACGAGCAGAGTAGTGAGTAGTCATATGCATAAAAACCAGTATCATAAAATCGCCCAAGATCTAAGCTTCAGAAGCAAAGTATCAAGTAGCGTCACGGGTCCCACGATCGATGGAAACCCGAACTGGCCCAACCTACAACGAACATAGTCATCCTAAATCATACAAACTCCTACGAGGCATTTCTAACAGTTTTCAATCAATCCGAGCTTTTATAAAAAATTATAGACATTTATACTTTTAAAACTTTAACAAATCAATTCTTTCAAAATTGATCAAATTTCTCATATTTTGCAACATACAAACTTTAAAAACATAAGAGTCAACATTAAGACAAAGTTAATACAAGAGCGCTAAGGAATGAATACGGACTGTACACAAGCTCGGATTGCGGGAATAGAGTTCGTACCATAACCTATATTTTTCTAAGACATGCGAAAAAGTAGGATAGCTTTACATACCTCAATTACTTCTCCAAACTAATCCAAATACAAACCCGATCCAACTTATGCTCCTGGACGTCCAATGTCTTGCAAAGTTTGCCTTGGAAAGAAGACCTATGTTCAACAACCACAGGCCCATAAAATTCTCTAATCAATTATTCCAGATTATTAGAAATGAGTAGTCCAAACTTTTTAAGATCCTAACTGAAATATGAAGGCAGCGAGCTAAGGAAATAGGTTTGACTTAATAGGCAGCAAATAGTGTTTTATGTCAAATGTAGAATATGCTGAACTAAGTTAAGGTCAGAGAAAGAAAGCTAGTTATAGCATCCCTCAGCGATACAAGATCAATAAGCATTATCTTACAGATTGTTTAGGCATTTCCTCCTTGGCGTAATTTCGTTCTAAGTAGATAGATATCATCTCTTTATGGCCTCTTCAATTTAACACAATAGTAAGATTTTCTCTCATCATTAGTGTAACTGAACCAGCCCTTCGGCATATTAATCAGAATTCCTACGGTTCTTAGCACAATAAATCCTTACTCAACAAAGACAATAAAGAAAATCTTAAGCAGAGAAAAGCGTTAACCTTCGTTACAAAAGTCAAACGTGGATAAGATCAATCAAAATACATGGAGAAGTCCATCACAGAAAATCGCATGGAATACCACACTCTAGATCACTTATTCTTTAAAGGCACATCGTAAAAGTAGGGATTTCATTCCTGAAGTTAGACATATAAATTAATCACATGGACACTTTTATTTCAACAGTCCCCTGACTCTAGTCATCCAATTTCAAGCTTCAGAACTACCTTAGCATATAATTAATGTACAAAAGTCCTTGCAGAATAATAGTAGGGATTTCATTCCTGAAGTTAGACATATAAATTAATGAAAAATATCAGTAACTTAACTTTACATAAATGATATTAGCTTAACATTTGCGTATGGTCATGGTATCCTGCAATACTTGTACAAAAGTTATAGATTGGTAATCATTTTAATTTGTATCTAAACCAAGTCTAATTCATCTTATGCAAATATTATCACATCAGCAAAGATTATATTAGCTATTACTCCAGCTGAAATAACAATCACCCTATCAAATATAGGCTTATTTTTAAGCAAATTCTTGTCATATGGGGGAATATCACTATCGGGATCATTATCAGCCAGCTGAAATAACAATCACCCTATCAAATATAGGCCTATTTTTAAGCAAATTTTTGTCATCTGGGGGAATATCACTGTCGGGATCGTTATCAGGAAAACCCACAAACCCACCAAGAGAAAATGCTCTACGTGGGTACTTAATATTTTTGGCTTTAAATTTAGCTAAAATTGGACCAAACTCAACAGCAAATTTACTTACATGGATACCCTGAAGATAAGCAGCAAGAGAATGACCACTTTCATGAACTACAATAATAGTTATCAACACACCGACTGCTTCCAAAACTAATTGTGTACTCTCAAAATTACCACCAAAAATCAAGTCCAGGAATTGCCCAACTCCTTAATTTCTCCTTTTAACAATTGGGTGTCTGTTCTTTTCATGAAAAAAAATTGATTCTTGGAATGAAAAGAATTGGGTTTTCACAAGATAGAGATTTAGGGAAGTGAGTCTTGGTCTTTAGTTGGAATCTAGAAATATGAAAGGGGAAGTGTGTAATCGGCTCACACCACACAAGTTTACCAATTAAAATTTCACAAATTTCAAGTGGCCCCACCAAAATATCTTTAAGACCCCAAGTTTTAAAATTTTCTCTTTGGTCTCAAACTTTGCAATAATGCCACGTTGGTCCCAAATTTTCCTAAACGCTCCGATGCACGAAATGCGGGTTCTAACATTTGAGTTTTGTATGAGGAATAAATTATACATTAAATGAGTGTGTGGAGTTTGAGTTTTACCCTTCATTAGTTAAGTTTTTAAGGGTGAGTTTTGTATGAGAAATAAATGGTACATTAAATGAGTGTGTAAAGTTTGAAAAGGGTAAAAATAAAAAAACATGATTAAATTTTGTCTTTATTTCTTTTTCTTAATATGTGTGAAATGACCAAACAATTCACTTAATATGAAACAGAGGTAGTAGTATAATATTACTACGTTATTTGATACACTTTATTAGTCTATATATAATTAATGCTCTATACACTTTACTCTATGTATTGAGTTAAAAAGCATAAATTTTCCCTTGAAGTTGTCCCGAAAAGTCATTTACATACTTTAACTATCTAAGTGATCTATTACACATCTATACTTCTCAAAAGTGATATATTTTAACCTCACTATACCAAATCCCTAGTGCGTATCTATCACCCTTTGTTAGCGCATCCCATCTAATATAATCATTTTTTTATTTTTTAAAATTAAAATTATCATATATAACAGCCCGCACCAAATTAATTTTTTAAAATTAAAATTAAAATTATCATGTTGGAGAAATTGAGGAATAACAACCCACCACAACCTCACCACCGTCCACCGTCGAACTCCCGCCGGCGAAACTCAAAAATTCTTCACTTCTCCTTTCTCTCCTCGTCCGCATCGGTGGGAAACACCACTAGCCACCAAGCAACCCCAGCTCAATGGACGAAAACAGCCCCACCCAAAAGTCACCATCACAGAACAACCATCCCGTATCTTTCAAAAATCGACAGTTCTTTGGTGACTCTGTTTTCTCGCTGGAAAACTCCTACCAAATCCCATCAGCAAAAGTCAAAAGTATACAAAGAATAAATAATTAAACAATAGAAAATAAATTCTAGCTCATCAATTTTGGCAAATGAAAATATGCGAAATATTTCACAGATCGAAGATTTAGAGCATCAAAGCAGCAACACAGACAACCACAACAGTAGATCCAATGACGGCGACTCTGTTCGAGGAATCAGAGTTTGGAGATTCGGTAGGAGAACCTCCGGGAGCGGCGGCAATGGATGGAGGAGAAGCAACACCTGAAGGAGACAATGCCGGAGTCTCAGTAGTTGGTGGAGCTGGAGGAGATGCCAACGGAGAATCAGACGGAGAAGATGTGGTAGCAGGAGCATTAACAGGGGCAGAGACAGGTGGTGTTGATTCAATTGAAGGAGGAGTCGCCACCATCGGTATCGAAGAAATCCTCGGAGAAGTTGACGAAGATGCTCCCAGTACTTGTGGCTCTTGTACAGTGAACTCTTCTCTTTGAGGAGTTCCTCATTTTAAAATTAAAATGTTTGACAAACAAATCAAAATGGATTTGGGTCAATGAATAAATTGGAATTCATTTAACACGTGGCATTATCAGAGGGCGAGCGCGTCTCACCTCTCTACCTGATATCTGGGGCTTGGGTAAGAAGGGTTAAAATATATCACTTTTGAGAAGTATATGTGTGTAATAGGTCATTTAGATAGTTAAAGTGTGTAAATGACTTTTTGAAACAACTTCGGAGGAAAATTTATGCCTTTTTCCATTAATACTACGAAGGCTGTTAATGCATGCATGGAGTGGATATGATTAAAGATACATATAATTGTCCCTCAAAATCTTTTTGATATTCTTTCCACCATATTTATGAAAGATAATTTTATAAATAAAATTTTAATTAAAAATTATTAAATACATAATATTTTATAATACACTAAATCAAACACTACATAATAAATATTTTATATTACTAATATAAGAAAAACTACTACAAGTGCTATTAATACAGTATATTTATTACTATTGTGATACACCCTATCAAACTATGCCTGAACAAGTATAGCAAATTATTTTCTTTTAATGTGGGTCCAAGTATTCCGATGGTTGATCAAGTGACCATCCTTGCTTCTTCTAATGATCATCATTTTTCTATTTAACAACAACAATAATCTTCAAGTGATCCTTATCCATTAAATATCCATGATTCTCTTGGTCCACATTTCACCAAACATTCTCTTTACCTTTATTTCTCATTTCTCCAATAAGAAAATTTTGGGTTTTGCCCTTTTCGTATTTTATAAGTAAATAAAATTAGGGTCAAAAAGTGTAATATTTCTTTGGAGGGAAATTTTACTCAAGTTAGGATTCACACCATTAAAATCTTACAATAATCTTGGAAAAAAAAAGGAAGAAAAGAATGTGAGCCATTAATTATGTGATCATCATTTGATTTTTTGAATAATCTATCATTGGATTGTTTGATGAAATAATTTAAAGATGAATATTCCTTTTGTATAATCCGTAATAATAATCTAATACTTCTTCGATTTATATTATATGATATTTTTAATTTTATGCTTAGATTAAAATGTTAAAAAGTATATTACTTATCTTTTTTTATATAAATGTATATATATTTAAGAAATGATATCAGACAAATATTAATTTTTTTGAAGGCACGTATGCTTCCAATGTTTTGTTACCTTCTATTTTTATCATCCGATACATCAAATTTCAATAACCATTGTTTCAATTTAAAAAAATTAATGTAAATTTTCATTAATCATAATTTGCAGGGAGTTCATTTAAATTTTTTTTACGAAGAATTATATTGATATATAAATTGAAATTATTTTAAATTTTATATTTACATATAGTAGATATTAAATTTCCTAACTTTTTCATATGTTTCTCTCTTTACCTTTTAAGTATTCTTTGATGAGAATTCTATCTCTTTCTGTAATCACAATTTTGACTTTAAGAATTTTAATTTTATAATAATAATTTTTTGTGATAATAATTAAAATTTAAATTTAATATTTATATATAATAAATTTATTAACTCAAATACACTATTTAAAAAAGATACTCGGAGAAAAAAATACACAAGGAAACAATAACAACTTTTTACTCTGCTCTCAAATGATTATTTTTTTTTTAAAAGATAATTTAAAAGATAATTTTTTTGGTATAACAGAAATGACATGAGCAAAACAATTAGGTGAGCTTGCATAATAAGACAAATTATGAGGTTTCCATCACTCACGCCCTTATTTCTTTTCTGTTTTTATTTGATATTTTTTTATTTTAATTCAATGTGTGATATCTATTTTAAGATAGTTTAAATTAAATTAAAAATAATTTTTATTTTTGCATTTTTAGATTAACTTTGTTCTAAGCTCTTTTAATTCCATTTATTTATAGTGGAAATTTTACTTTCAATTCTCATTTTCATATTTCTTATTAACTTTGTTCTATTTAAACTCTTTGAACTTCATTTTATTTTATGTATTATTCAAATATAATTTACTAACTTTTATGGTTTACTATTTTTTTATATTCTCCATGAATTGTGGTTTTGCACTTTGAAACTCGACGGATGTCCGCTAGTTTCTATAAAAGAAATTAAAAAAAAATCAATTGATATTTATTAGTTTATTGTTTTAAATTAATTTTAGTTTTATATTTTGTTTTATGAAAAATAAACAACAGAAACATGTTGATCTGCTTTTTTTTTTTTCCTTTAAAAATTATTGAAAATTTAACAGAAATAAATCTAGATAATCAGAATAATATAAACAAAATAAATATGTAAGATTTTAATGGGATAATTCATATATTTTTCTGAAAATATATCATGATGCGACAAATAATTATATGTTCTATCAAATAATTTTTTCAATTGAATAAAAAATAGTAATATGTATTTATATTTAATAATAATTTAATTTTAAAATACCTACTTTATCAATTCCTCAAAATAATTCACCCATACGAACGTCCTGAAGGAATTGTTATACTTCCCATGTCATTTGGTCCCACAAACTCTTTACTCGTATTTCAATGAAATAAAGTTCTTTTCGAGACAGAAATTAAATTGGAAAATTCAAAGTATTATTTCCAAT